>JARWCS010361385.1:0-18548 GCA_034783895.1 Geukensia demissa | reverse complement strand
TTTTGTTGGCCATGGTCTTGTCTGTCTTCCGACTTACGATTTCTGTCTGCCCCTTTGGTATCTTCGAATTCCTTTTTTTATGAGCATTTGTTCGTCTTAGAATATTTTATACTGTCATTGACCCCTTATAATAGGACTGAAGATCGTCCTTGGGTAAAGCAGCAGAAACGATATAGGGAATTTGATATGTCTTGTCTGAACGTTTATCTTTATAAACTTGTTTTTATACAATGTTGGAGAAAATAATTTGTCATTTTGTTTTAAGTGCAAAGCTTCGCTCACAAACACTCTTTCCGAATTTTAATATTTTAATTTTGGTTTAAACACCCATCACCTTTTTATCTGTCTATTTTCATTTTTGCGACTGTTTTTGATAATTGAAGTATTTGCACACTTTTGGTTTTTTGTTTGAAAGGTACCACAGTTTCGTTTTTTAAACTAACAAAAATTACTCTTTTGTAGGAATATTTGGGTCATATCAAAAAATATGTTAGGCTTGCTTGGCTGAGTGGTTTAGGCACTGTAGCCAATTGCCTATACGGCTTGAGTTAGTTCTAATGTAGAGTTTTGTACAGTATATGTAACAGCGCAGTAATTCTCTTCTTCTATTTCGGTATTCTACCAATGAAACTGACCGCTACATTGTGACCAAATATTGTTATAAGTGGCCATAAACCCAAACACAAAAGACCCAAAATATTATACATGTGAAATACTTTTTAGACAGATTTACAAACTTTATAATGACGTTTGTAATATGAGTGTCATTCAAATTCCGATTCATTACTAGCTCTGGTCAAGGGCAGCAAACTTAAAGCTAACGAACGTTTAATGTTCACAAGTTAATCGGAGATAGCTAGGTGGAGTTAAAAAAAAGTAGATCTTACTGTTGTCTGCTTTTTTTCTCGTGATTATCTAAAACAATTTTCAGTTTGCTTTGAACCTGAAAATGGGAGGGAACTCTCTGTCCTAGGCTAGATGTAAGTTTCCTCTTAAGCCTTTTAGATCGCGTTATTTTTATCCAATCAACTAAAACCTGAGGCTTCCAGGAGCCTGTATAGCTCAGTGTCAACGACTCCTCATTGGTCCTTGCCAAGAAGGAATGTTGTACAAAATCTGTGGCAGAGATGCATGACATTATTTTGGAAGATGACCATTCCGACAAAGTTTTGCTGCAACTGGCTCAGTAATTACAGACAATATAATTTAAAGTAAATTTAGAACAAGGGTGAAATCCTACTTCTTACGAGAGGCTCTAGATCACCCCGAACAACAAAATGTGTGCACGAAAAGCAAATCTTTCCTCAATGTGAAGGGCAAGATAACAGAGACAACAATCATTTGATTCTCAGGGGTTGGAAGAAATGGATTTTTAAAATAAAACGTTTGCGAAAAGAGAGGTAATTTGTTAAAGGTGAAGTAAAGGGAAAAATAATATTTTATGAAGCTTATAAAAATTTTGCACAGTGCAAAAGGTAAACAAAAATAATGTTCACAGTTTCCCCGACCATGAAGAATAGCCGCGAATTAAAAACCAAAAAAGTCTTCTACCCACTGTGACAGCAAATATCAGGTTTGTATTTCTTAAGATATACCAATTGCTCGAGTATTGGAGTTTGTACCAATCACCTGACATGAATTAGTATTGCTGCTTTTTAAGTGAATTTTACTAAGAAATTTTACATCGACAGAATCCTGTCAAATTTTGTTCTATTTAGGTTTCAAAGGAAATGATTTTTGATATCACCCGAAACCAAATATATATAGCCATATTTTTATCTAGATGTGGACCAAATTATAAATTATAAATTCTTTTTAAAGTGATTCCTTTTTATCTTTCCTGCATATTTTACATTTAGAAAAGCTGTAACAAAGAAAAAGTTTTTTTTATTTCAACTAATCAGAAGCTACAATTGTCCATGGCTGCCAGATTTGTAATCTGGTGAGATTTATCGGCGAATGGTGGATTTTTCGAAACATGTTTCCTGTAAATTTTTATTCCTTTAAGCCATCGGGTTTCATTATTAAAATCTGCTTTCGCCTGATAAGTTTGCCTGTACACTATTTTGGATATCAAACATTAATACAAAAGCAAAATCAGAATATCCAAAACCATGAATGAGAAACATATTGGGTTGTTAAATGCATTTGCAGAAGTTTGAGACTCTTCAAGGATATTTATCGAAGTCAAAACTGCTTTATTCCAAAATCTTAACACTGCATTAGAATGCGACAAATCTTCTGATTTGGATTTAATATGGTTGTCAGGTAGTTTTCTAAAAGGTACCTGCGGGGGTCGCCGGGTTATAGGAAAAGGCACTTTGGTTTCTCCACCAGGCTAGCTATAGAGGCGTCCGTTGGATTAGCGGAATATATAAAACTCGACTTCTCTTTTCCATAAGAAGTGATTGGAATAATAGGCACTTCGTATCTATCTTTTTGTTTGGGACACTGGGCCTTCAGAACTGGCGTCCCTGGTTGTGCGGTGGGATAAATTCATAACGTGTCCGGAGGTAGACATTAAAGAGGTCACTTTTTTGGAAGATGTAACGTCCTTTGGGCGTTAAAGACCTCCTGTTTCTGCTCATTTTGAGTGGCCAATAGGAGACCAGTTGCATGGCTACATGTAAATTTTCGACCATTCGAAATCGCATTTTTGATTTCCCACAGCATATGTCCCCGGAATTTTTTTAACTTGTTCTCGTCCTGAATATGGCTGAAATTTTGTTTGCCAATTGGACGTTATGCACCAATCAATAAATGAAACAATCATCAAAAAGGTAAAATCGAGAATTTCAAGATCTTCGCGAATTTAACTGAACTTAAAATTAGTAATCTAAAAATTCACTACTGCAACAATCACCTGGTTCTGTTAGACTGATCGCTTAATGATTGTTGGTTGCTTATCGTTTGGGGCAAATATTTTATATTCAGGTCGAGAACAAGTTCAACCATTATCAAAATTACCGAAAATAGTGGTGGGAAAGGACATAAGATATTCTCCAAACACCTAACTCACCATAGACCCCGGCCAGGTTTTCCGTATTATAACCCGACAACCTCCCAACCCGAGGGTCTTCCATATCTGTCACCTGGCCGTCGCGCTGGGCAACTCTGTGGTTCTAGCCCTGAAGACTACTCCGGCGCCCAGGATTCTAATATTGTTTCCAAGTACTTTTTCGACACATAACACCCCTCTCAGTATTCTGAAAACATACAGGTGATGGCCAACAAATAAAATGTTCCACTTTATCTGTATTTCTACCAAAATAAAACCTCAACTATTGAATATATCACGACAGCGGGGAAAGGGAAGGGTGGTTTATCATATTTTTGCCGTGTACCTTTGCGGCTGTTGTTTTTCTTTTTAAAAGTTTTAATCATTAAATATACTACATAAAAAAATATTTCAACAAATTTATTTATACTTTCAGATGTGAAAGATGAATGGTTTATTTAAGGTTCGTATCTTTCATATTAAATGATTTAGTGTACCTAACTGGAAATAAATATGTTTTTATTTTACTGCATGGCAAATGCAGCATATTGATTGATTGATTATGTTGATTAACTGCTATAAATTATCAGAATACTTAACCAAAGACGTCTTCGTCTGATATGTTCAGTTTTGTATTTTATAAGTATCCATTCTTCTAACTTAGGCTCAGTTTGCCTGTAAAGCTAGTATTTCAAAAACTGTTTCTCAATGTTCCAAAAAGAGGCATTATTTATTTTTAGGTATCAGTCTTACTGATGCTACAGTGCGTGTTGGCAGCAGGAATTGTGAAAAGAGACTCATGTGGGCTACCAAGCGCTATGCTGGGAAAGTGCCACTGCCAGTCTCGAATAGTAAAATGTGAGGACCTCAATGAAATAGCACCAGCAATTAGTAATAGTAACGCTTTCCGTTTGGAAGTCTATAACAGCAATTTGACAATCAAACCGAATTCTTTTGGTAATTGGAAGTTTATTGAAATTATACTAGGTAACTGCAATCTAGCGGATTCCAGTTTAACTGCTAACAGTTTTCATGGTTTAGAAAATATTCTCGTGAAATTAAGTTTAGCTGATAATGAACTTACAAAGCTGCCAGCTTTACTGTCAAAATTCACAGAAATTAAAGACCTTGACGTTTCTGGTAACCCAATAGATGAAAATAGTTTCGATGAAGACATTTTGCGAGACATTGGAGATACATTGCAAATATTTTCGTTTGGTACTAAGATAGGTAGTACTGAGCTTAAGCAATGGCCAACGACGCTTAAGCACCTTCAAAAATTGAAAGAACTAAATCTAAAAGCTGCGGATATAACGTTTTTACCGACACGCGCGTTTCATGGTTTTGAAGGAACTCTTCTTAAGCTTTCGATATCTCACACAAACCTACGATCAGTTCCTCTTGCAATATCTAGATTAAGATACTTAGAAGAACTTTATTTTGACCATAACACACACGTCGGAGACTACGGAGTAAGGATACCTCTCATTAGAGGTTTTCTTCCATATCTAAATGAAATGTCGCTGAAAGATGACAATATTACAACCTTTCCAGAGGTTTTACAAAGCTTTGAGAAACTTAAAAAGTTAAACATGGACGAAAATAATTTAAAATTTGTAAGTGACAAGTCAGCTGAGGCCGTCACACAGATATCTTCTCTCAGTTTAAAGAATTCCGGAATAACAAGGGTTCCAGGTGCGATTCAGGATATAACAGATCTTAAGGAACTCGATCTCTCCAATAACAGTATTCACGCTATAGAGACAAATGATTTGAAAGAATCTAAAAAACTAAAATCATTGAAGTTAAATAACAATCCGATTCTGTATATTTCGGAGAAAGCATTTGAAAGCCAAATCCATCTCCGAACGCTTGAATTGAAAAACGTCCAAATCAATAGAGTACCTTGTGCTCTTGAAGGCTTCCTACGTCATCATTCTACTAATACTACTGAAAATCAAGTATTTATTGATCTATCAGAAAATACAATAGAGTGCAATTGTGGTTTGAGATGGCTTTATGGTGTGATGAATGACTTAAAATATAATCTTAAATTCTTTCTTATTGGGAATTGCGATACCATATCTTCTACTTTGCAAAACTATCTTGAAAGTCAATTACAGGAGTGTCCTTCAGGAATAAACTGCAACGATTCTAATTAAATTTGTCAAATTTGTGTACTTACTACTGAAAGATGTATATTTTAATTGCGTTCTGTTTCCCGCTTTGTTAAAAAAATCTGATGATAGTCTTCCTTTTTTCTCGTTTACTTAAATAAAATCAGGAAATTAAAGATCTCTTATTAAGTTTTCAATATCAAATATATCACATCTGCTACAATATAAGTGAATAGAACATGCAATCCTTGCAGACGCAGAGAATAAAACTTAAGTTTAGGTTATTACAGCGCGTCATGGATAAGCATCCTAAGATTTTGCCTTTTAGGGTTTGTGTTGACCTTTTCTGATCTTTCACAAAGGTATTCTACCCAGAACATTAAAAAAATTAAACAATATTTTCACAATATACAATGTAAAATGACAAAACAATCTGATGAAAAAAGAAACATTAAACAACTACAATATAAAGAGATATTTGACATATGTCAACGAGACTGCACCAAATCTGTATATTATAAGAAAAAAAAAACAATCACCATTTGTGTATTAAATTTTCTTGTTTTTCCTGCATTCATGGTTCAGTTCCTTAATTTAAGCAGCAATTGTCTGTCTGGAAACGCAAAATCTAGAATATTTGAATATTTGATGATATAGTGGTTGCATGCTTGTCCTGTTCCGGGTCACACTAAAAAATTAAAGTTGTATTTGCGGCTTCTCCGCTAGCCATGCGACATTCCAGAGCAAGAGAAAGACTCGATTTTAGAAATATGAGAACAGGTATGATGATATGTATTTGTCTGCGGATTGTTGCCTTGTACACGTAAAATAATGTGTCTTCATAATGGTCTACAACAAAACCGGATTCATATCATTATTTTACTGTTCTGAAATGTATGAAATATTTTTCAGTGTCAACATACATTTGTCCCTCATAACAAACTGTGTAATTTTCTTAAATGGTTGATATCATTATCATTATTCATTGCCTCGGTGGTGTAATGGTTAGTGTTAATAGTCAAGAGTGCGGAAGGTCGTGGGTTCGATTTCCGACCAGGTCAAACCAAAGACATTAAAATTGGTATTTATTGCTTCTTCGCTAAGCACGCGGTATTGATGAGAAAGAGCAAATACTGGTCAGAAAAATATATCTTAGTTAAGTGGCATTTTCATTGCTGTTTTGTCACACCACTGTTTCAGGTTAGGGGAGGTTTGAGCACTCACCAACCGGTATAACCCCACCACATATATATGTGCCTGTCCCAAGCCAGGAACGTGTAGTACAGTGGTTGTCTTTGTTTTCACGATTAGTTCGATTGTCGTGTTATGAATTTTGTACTTCGGCGCCTTTTACAGCTTCCGTTATGGTCTGGACTCTGGTTCATTGTTGAAGGCCGTAATGGGACCTGTTGAAGTTTAGATTCGACTGCAATTTGGTGGACGGCTGTCTCATTGACAATCATGCCACATCCCCTTTTTTCATACGTCGTCCTGCGGACTGTTGCTTTCGTGAGCTAGCACGTTAAAACTCCGACTCAGCGTGTCAGTTTCGTACAAAGGAGGATTCATTCATCATCATCATTCATTTATATGTTCTCATCCTGAATATGCATGAAATATTTGCCGCTCTAAGTTAAGCAACATTCAATCAATCAATCATTATTTCTTTCAAATATGTTTTAAATAGTAGTTTTATTCCATCAAGAACAATCCAATATAAAGGACCTTATGTAGCATGACAAAGGCTTTTATGATGAAAATGTACTTTTTTCAAAACAACTCATTAGTTTTTATTTACTACAGCATGATCATTGCAATTTTACTGTAATGTAGAAATTTGCTTCGAAAAGAACCTTTTCTTGTGTTCGGTTCTTCGATTGTAAAATTAAGCAAATCAATACAAGTTCATGTGGTTTTAAAACAAAGAGCTGAAATGATTTCAATTTGTTAATACAGAGACAGAAAAACCATGCATTTGACCATACAATAAATAGGTACAGGCCGTGTTCTTTAATGTTCATTTTTGCTTTATGTCTGTTGCAGGAATTAATGTTAATACGGTGTTTTGTCATAAATGTTTTCTGTATTGTATTAAATCCATCGATAGTTACACCGTTAGGTGTTTTTAACGCTTAGAGTATAGTGAAAGATACTTCGAACAAGGCAGTGGTAAAATATTTTAACCATTTTACACATTGGCTTTCAGCGAATGCTAGATGTTTTTTGAAATTGCTTTCACTTTATTAGCCAATGAATTCCTGCAATTTTGCTTAAGGCTCAGTATGTGTACGACCCGTGTATTTTTAATTGCATTGTATTCTTAACAAATTTTTCAAAAAAATTGTATAACGTTATTTCAGATAACAAAGATGCATAATTTATTAAAGGTATGTATTTGAAATATTGAAGGTCTCATTGTATTCAAACATTATTTTGCAATTTCGTTTGCAACACGATTAAATTTATAAAAAATGGTAACTGACAATTTTATCAATACATTCTTATTATTATGCTTTACAAGTGTGAAAAATTAGTTTTCGGCTTGGCCAGTGAAGATGTTTGAAGTATTGTTACATATATCCATATATTTTTCATTGTTATTATAAGAATTATGTCCCTTCCATAATGCGTTCATGTAATTTATATCGCGTTTGTCCAAGACGCTATTCAAAACATTACTTCAGATATATGTAGTTGTATCTAAACGTTTATCAAAAACTCCAATAGAATTACATGGTTTTTTCTTACAATGAATCAACCCCTGCCTGGTTTTTACAAATAACCATTCTTAAGCTGTCTTACATTTTACATAATTTGACTTCCAAATCAATCTGTGAAGTAACTATAGTTGAAATGTTTTAAAGAGAGTTTTTATTTTTAGGTTTCGGTTTTTGTGTTGCTGCAATATGTATTTACAGCAAGAATTGTGAAAGGAGACACATGTGAGCTTCCACGTGCTATGCTGGGGAAATGCCAATGCCAGTCTCAAATAGTAATCTGTGAAGACCTCAATGAAATAGTTCCGGCAATCCGTTTTAGTAACTTTTACCGTTTGGAAGTTTATAACAGCAATTTGACAATC
Organism: Geukensia demissa; assembly: GCA_034783895.1. NCBI lineage: Eukaryota > Metazoa > Mollusca > Bivalvia > Mytilida > Mytilidae > Geukensia > Geukensia demissa. The sequence continues at coordinate 10,351 of JARWCS010361385.1, read as the reverse complement.
AAATCGAATTCTTTTAAAAATTGGACTTTTACTGAAGTTGTTCTACAGAACTGCAGTCTAACGGATTCTAGTTTAACAGCTTACAGTTTTTATGGTTTAGAGCACAATATTAAGAAATTAAGTTTAGCTGATAATGAACTTACAAAGCTACCAATTTCACTTTCAAAATTCACAGGAATTAAAGAATTAGATGTTTCTGGTAACCCGATAGATGAAAATAGTTTCAATGAAGACATTTTGCGAGACATTGGAGATACATTACTAGGATTTTCGTTTGGTACTAAGATAGGTAGTACTGAGCTTAAGCAATGGCCAACAACGCTTAAGCACCTTCAAAAATTGCAGGAATTAAACCTAAAAGCTGCGGATGTGACGTTTTTACCAACACGAGCATTTCATGGTTTTGAAGGAACTCTTCTTAGGCTTTCAATTTCTCACACAAATCTACGATCAATTCCTCTTGCAATATCTAATTTGAGGTACTTGCAAGCACTATATTTTGACCATAACACACACGTCGGAGACTACGGCGTAAGGATACCTCTCGTCAAGGGTTTTCTTCCATACTTAATGGAAATGTCGCTAAAAGATGACAATATTACAACTTTTCCAGAAGTTTTGAAAAGTTTTGACAGGCTTGACCAGTTGAACATGGACGAAAATAACTTAAAATTTGTAAGTGACAAGTCGGCTAAGGCTGTCGCTCAGATATCTAGTCTCAGTTTAAAAAAATCAGGAATAACAAGGGTTCCAGGAGCGATTCAGGATGTTACGTATCTTAACGTACTCGACCTCTCAAATAACAGTATTCACGCTATTGAGACAAATGATTTTAAAGAATCTGCAGAACTACTTACATTGAGGTTAAATAACAATCCGATTTTGTATATTTCGGAGAAAGCATTTGAAAGCCAAACCAAACTACGAAGGCTTGAATTGAAAAACGTCCAAATCACGAGGGTACCTTGTGCTCTCGAAGGCTTGCTGCGTCATCATACTAACGGTTACATAGTTTTTGATTTATCAGAAAATACAATAGAGTGCAATTGTGGTTTGAGATGGCTTTATGATGTGAAGAACGGCATGCATGTTCAGCCTAGGTTTAGACTAATTGGCAATTGCGATACCATATCTTCTACTTTGCAAGACTATCTTGATAACCAACTATCCGATTGTCCTCGAGGAATAGACTGCAGCGACTCCTAATTAAAATGTACATCTGCTTATGGTTTTACGCCTGATAAAAGAAGATGACATTGATTTCCTTTTCCTTTTTGTAAAAATAAAATTTAATTTGTTTTACAGTTTTCAAGACCAAATGCATCACAACACGAATATGTTAGAAGTTGTTTCTAACATATTCGTGAAAATATTTCCTTTGCAGAGAATGAGAGTTTATTTTAAGTTATTAGCGCGTTATGCATCAAAAGCTTTTTGCTTCTGTCGACTTTGTGCTGTCATATAACAGCTGCCTCAGGTATCCGAACATTAAATAATACAAAACCATACTTCTGCTTTACATTTTTCTTTGTACATTATGTATAATAAACTTGTAAGCTGATGAATTCCTTAAATGAAAAAAAGAAAAGAAAGACTCACAAAATTAAGAGTCAAGGAGACTGCATCAAATTTCTACACTAAAACTTTGAAAAATATCGAGATCTACAGGTCTTCAAAGAACCTTTAACAACTAAAAAGCGCTTCATCTTTTATGAGCTTTAAATCGACCTAAGCACAAGGAAACATGAAAAGTGCCCGGTTAAACACCTTCAAGTTGGTTATGACAACAAGACAATAAATCACAAAACCATGACAGCCCTTTAGTGACCACTCAAAAACTAAAATCAGTGCATGCAAAATGTTGCAAGGCTTAATATTGTCTTGAATCCAAAACATCGTTAAAAGCTACAAGATATATAAAAGAGTTAATGCTTACAGTAAAAGGCAAATATTACCTTCCGTGACAGATCCAACAATGTCCCATGAAAAATATTCATTGTAAATTAACCATTACTTAATGTGCATAAAATTTGCTATTTCTAGTTGGTTCATGTAGCTCCTTAATTTAAGCAAAAATATGTTACAAGGAAATAACAATCCTGGAATATGAATTGCCTTGATGGTTCAACATGTCCGTTTTTTACTCTAGCGGGAAAAGAGTTTATCTTGACTTTCTATAGGCTTGGTATTAGTAGGTTCTAAAACAAAGACATGATCATGATTTTAAACAAAAAACTTCTCAAAACAAATTTAAGGTTAGTTTTATGAATATATAAAAAATAAATCTGTAGTAACTGAGCATTACAGAAAATACTATAAAATGGATAAAGTCAGAGTAGTTAGAAAATTTGACAGAAAGGTTAAACATGAGCCGCGAGCATCTTTAACAGCAAATAGATGACATTAAATATTAATTAAGCTGTAGACCATTGTGGACTGGGAAAGTATATGAATGTCTTACATACACAAAATAAAAGAAGAATCTTTTAAACAATTTTATGATCAGCTGGATATAAGTGGTGGGTTTCCATCTTAAGGTGATAATCAGAGGTTTTTGAGAGCCTGTATCGTTCACCTGGTAAAACGCTGACATGCTAAGTATTAATCTACATCTAAGTCAACTATGCTTCGGTGCAATGAAACTGAAGAGAGGTTATTCCTTAAAACACGCGTACATCATAACAATTTTAACTATAACCATTGGTAATGTTACTTATGTATTTTAAGAAAAAATTTAATGTCGATTGCAAATACTAATATTCTGCATACTGTGTGAACATGTGTAAATTTGAGTTATCTCGCTTGACTCGTAACCGCCTTATTAGCAGGTACATCATACAACAAAATGACCAGGGAACATGTTAATTAGAATTTTACTACAAAACTGAAAATGTAAAAAGTAGGGTTTGGCAGTAAATAGTTGCACATGTTTTTGTCCCAAATTGTATGAAAAATTATCTCAAGTTATAAAGTACACAACACGTTTAAAATGAGATCGATCAATCCCCTTTTATATGTTCTTTTACAGAGGGGACGACCGCAAGGACTATTGTCTGTGTTCATTGAATGTGAAGAAATTTTTCGAGTCGAAAAATTGCTTGATCGCGCGACCAAAGCTTACGTAGATAATAATGCATCCGTTGATTCACATTAGAATAAATTTGTATATGAGAGGATATGAAATATTAAAAATGAAATGATGTGGGGTAAATGTCAGAAGGATTATACCCCAGTCACTAGAAAAACAGAGTGAATCTACACAATCTCAACAAGGCCTTCAATACGGGTGGGAATACAATTCCTTGCAAAAAGCTCTTAATCTGCCAAAAATGTGCTTACGGAAAACAATACTATTATCAAAAAATGTTCTTATAAAACAAAACATTAAATACAAAGACAACCCTTTGACCAGAATTCCTGAATTTGTACAGGCACATGAGACATATGATAGGGTTAAAATAGTTTAAGGGTACCAAAATTGTGCACAAAATTCCAAATCCAAGTCTTTTACATGTACTATCATGAAATCCTTACAGTTATTTAGAATTACTTTTATTGACAATTTGAAATATTTATTCGATCCTTGGGTCTGTCTAATATTGCATATTTTTTTCAGACAATTTAATACTTTTTACAGACAATTTCGATAATCATTTCATGAATCTGTCTAATATTGCATATAAGCGACTGGAATCATCTGTTCTATATCCTGGTTTTGTATATGCTCGATTCATAAAATGTTTTAACCACCATGCATTTTCATTTTCGTACTTGTTAGAGAAAAAAAGCACATTTTATTTTTGCCAACAGCGGTCTCTACTGAGAGTCAATGAAAAATGGCGATGGCATCTCAGAAAAATGGCTGTTTGACAGATTAAATGTTGCTTAACATCCAGCATATTCAGGACGATAGCAAATCAATAAATGAACCCTGCTTTGTACAAGACCTACACGCTGGGCCGGTTCTTTATCGTATTAGCTCACGAAAATAACAGCCCACAGCACATGTCGCTTTACACATTATTCTGACTCTAGACCGACTAGTCTTTGCTCTTACTCCGATCCTAACTGCTGCGTGCTTAGTAGAGAAACAGCAAATACCAATTAAAAGTCTTTGATTTGACCCGGTCGGGGATCGAACACACGTCCTTCTATACTCGATTTGTTTGTTTGTTTATTTGGGGTTAAACACTTTTTCAACAATATCACAGTCTTATCGCGGCTTCCAGTGTTACTTAGCAAAATAGAAAAAAAATTGCTATCTAATGCAGATAATATTATATGAAACAGAACATAAACAATAGCACATCAAACACTTCACAGAAAACTTCAGTTTAATAACATGATCTGGATACACATAGAGGTGAGCCTCTGGTGCTCCAGAAGACTAAGTAAAGCCCCTATACTTCAATTGATGCACTATTCTTGTTACCTGTGTTTCATTCGATGGTTATTTAATACCACAAATGGACCATGAAAGTAACTAAAAATTCATTAAGTTTGACTGATCTTTCTATTTTGGCTCCAAACCTGTCAAACCTGTGATGAAGTTAAATTAGAAAAGCGCATTACTGCTTTTAAATTTTGCTTTTGAAGATATGTTATTAAGGTATGTAAGAGATGTGGATCGTATCTTTCTGGTGTAAAGTCTATATTCCTTCTTTTAAATAAGAATCAAAGCACCGAACAACTGAGTTAGTAAAGAGCATCCAGTTAACAAGATTTTTTTTCTTCGATAACATTAGTAGATGTCATAGATAACAATCTTAATGTAACAACTATTTGACAATTCAGAAACCACGCCCAAACCTCGCTGCAAGTCCTAGTCTTTTGGGGAAAAGGGCGGGGGGGGTTCAACCCCAAGTGTTAACGTTACGTTACAGATTGCCGAATCCCAAACTGCAGATTCCCACTTTGCCGATTCCTCTTTCATTACATCTTGTCTCCGCTGACCCAAATTTTCGGTTTCCATTTTAGCTAACGTACATCGATATATTTGACAATTTAGATAACAGAATTTGCATTGTTCTAGTGCGAAATATTAGGTGCAAATGTAAATAAATTAAATATAAATATGATTTAATAAAACCCCTAGATAAAAGGTCTGGAATGGTTGTTAGATAATTCTTGCATAATTTTTTATTATTATTAAATTATGATAATAAAATGTATTTTCATTTTGGTATTTGATTAAACTTACACACGTGTCATTTAATGTAGGTGGATGGAGTTGGCCAGGACGGGTGGGAATTATTACATGTTTAGAGACCTTGAGAGAAACTCTAAATTTTGAGCACCAAGTAGCTTCTTAATCAGATTTTATAGTTAACTTTCCTTGATATATTAACACCATCTTTTGCTTTCGTTGTTTTCATATATACAACACTACTTTCAATACCAAATAATACATGTACATGTACTGAATTTAAGTTTCTCCAAGGTCTATATGATTGACCAATAGCTTTAATATAATTTTTGTAAAAAAAACTAACTAAAATTAGGGGTTCCCCTGGAACTTCTTGTCTTTAAATATACTAAACAATGTCTTTAACTGTTCAAATGTTGTGTTTTAAATATTCTGTTGTGTTTTTGTGTGTTTTCCGCCTTATTACATTATCCTTTTTTTTCTGCCTTTTTTAAAATATTTTAGAGAATTTGAAAACGCAATGACTTCTGAAAATCTCAATTAGACAATTATAACTTCGCAGTTTAAAATCTTGCATGCTTTTTCCTTATCAAATATGCCTAGTATAAACTGATTAATTTCTTAAATGCCAGATATACACTGAACATGTATTCGTTTCGAGTTGCAGGTAGGTAACTTTGGTACGCTACATATCAACAACCGATTAATAAGTCAGTCATAATCTTTATAGACTTAACATATTAATAGCAAACCACAGGCTTGTTTAGTCAGCTAATAACCTTGTCAATCCAGCAGTGTTAAATAGGACCATAGAAGTCAAGGATTAGTCCAATTTATACTTACAAATAAAGGTGTGAGAGGATTAAAAAGGATTGATTCTAAGCATCAATAAACATTTATATATAAATGAATACTTATCCGAATAAGGATAATAATGTTATAACCAAAATAATAACATAACAACAGACAGTGTCATGTGTTGGATGGCCGACTTATGGCATGGACAATCATGCCACTTTTCCTATTTCTAAAATAATTCATAAGGTTAGCAGAACAATATGTTAGAACAGCAAACTAAGAATTTTGAAATATTATATTAAACAAAGTTCCGCATTGCATATAAATTCTGAACAATGCCAAGCTATATGCAAATGAAAGATTTGGACAACCGAATGCTGTAGTTAGACGTATCTTGTATTTTTGAACAATAGATTTTCTTCTTGATATAAGGAAAATATATATTTTTGTTTTCTTTAATTGAACGTAGGTTAAAGATGTATTTACTAATTACGAATTGATGAATATATCTTAATTGAAGTTAGCAGTCTATTGTCAAGTAGCCTCATGATGGTATCTGAAAGTCCGTGTGCCTTTCTAAAGTTATATGCTCAGTCTTAAATGAATAAATGGTATAGTATAATTGCGTGCCGATGAGCTGAAAATTGACTGCATTTAAAATTGTAAGATGTGACGACATTTATTTCTTCAAATCTCAAGCCATACATGTGTATTTTCTTTAATTGAAATATTTGATTTGTTTGTTTTTCTTAATTTTAGATTTATTATGAAATCGGTGCAAAGAGATATGATTTATAGATATATAGAGAGAGAGCATCCAATTACATATAAAATATATTAAGTATAAGTTCTTACTTTAAGACCTATGTCAACCCAACAAAAATCCAATGAAGAATAGCTTTACGGAACATGGCCTATTGGTTAAACTTTTGTAGTCAAAATATTCAAATACTGGCGTAAATCTATTTAGTAATCTATATGTTTGTATGCACTTTTGCCTTATCGGTGTTTAATTGACGCCAGTTTACTTGGAATGTTTGCACTTCCTATGTATAATAATACATGTACTACAAATGTGTGTGCACCTATTTAAGGTTAATCAAACGTGCACCAAACTGAACTTTAATGTACAGTATCGACAAAGTGAACGTTGTGTTAAAGTCTATTTCAGTAGTAGTCTCTCTGAGATTCAGGGTTTGGGTGAATTATGACCCAATACCCAAATAAAAAATAAAATAAAATAAAACAAGCCAACCTGACCATTTTATTATGTTCCGGCGAATCGAAATGACTTTGTGTCATATGGCTTTGGTATACAGTTGTGGATGTTTTTTCTATAAAATATTAGTATTTGACAGAGTCATCACCATTAACCTGGCTTCAACAGTCGACTCTTGTATTTTTTTTCGTTGTTTACTGATAATAAGAATGAAAGAAATTCTTGATTTTGTAAATCCAAAAATGTTTAAGTTTTGAATTTATATTATTTTTATGTGCTTTGTGGGTCATGATTGTTACAATATCCTGATTCTTACAGCGCACAGTACTAAATGATGTTCCTACTCTGTTTAAAAAATAACAAGGTTTTCAAATAACTCTGATAGCTTTTAAGAATATTAATGTTGCAACAAAATAAGCTGAAAAAGTCATAAGTCATCATTGTGCCCATTTTTGAGATATAAGCATTCGAAAATTTGGCGGGAAATGGGGTTTCTCTTGATTTTCCGTAGGTTTGTCTTAGTAGGTTGTCAATTAAAACCCATGAAGAAATAACAAGAATTTCATAAAAAAAACTTCTCAATTGGCACTTTAAAGTGTGACTTATGAAACTATGGAAATAACAGTGAGGGTCAGCGGGCAAAACATATCAATGCTATAAAATGGATAAAGCCAGAGGTTTTCGAAAATCTGACCAAAATGGCTGATTTTGAGAGGCGAAAATCATTAAATTGTGTGAAACGACTTATCGATGGTGGTCAACCCTTCTGATGCCTAAAGATTTCACCAATTTGAAATCAAACAACATGTGCAAGCTACACTGTAAAAATATAAGTATATCTATTATTACTAGCTATTGTAATAAAGGCCTTTGCAGTGATATGAAAACCCACGATTTACGATTTTGAATTTCATTAATGCTGTAAACGTATTTCTAAATGTACTCTTTCATCAACTGCGTGATATTCAAAACAAATGGAAAGCTAGCTCGCCAAAATAAAAAAAATAGTAGAAAACAACTTAAATCCAAGCAAATTCAGAGAAACACACCAGCAACAATAGATGTCATAGATGACCACGAAAATGCAAATTATCTGAAAAACCGCCTTTGCTTTGCTAGGAAATAAACATTTCACTTCAGTGTCGGATTTTGTTAAAGCGACAAAAACACACCACCATATATCTTTTTTTACTTATGAGAGTTTTCATGTTAAATGAAAATACTTTGCTTTTTCCGATTAACCATCATAAAAAATCATCAAATTGTTCTCGCAATCTTAAAAAACGTAATATCAAATGAGTTTTTAAGTTTTTTATATACATTCTAACGATCATGGAAGTACAATTTCAATGTTTCTTTCAATGACTATTACAGGTCTGATCACCAAAAGTCAAGTGAAAGCTTTCGAAAATTCACTTGCAAAGTATAAACGTTTGCTGATGACGTAACAGTGGCACATTTACCACTTGGCTGTTAAACATCTTTTAAGAGGAAGTAAGGAAATACTGTAGTCTGTCTCCCCATCAGCGGAAGTAAGGAAATAATGTAGTCTGTCTCCCCGTCAGCGGAAGTAAGGAAATACTGTAGTCTGTCTCCCCATCAGCGGAAGTAAGGAAATACTGTAGTCTGTCTCCCCATCAGCGGAAGTAAGGAAATACTGTAGTATGTCTCCCCATCAGCGGAAGTAAGGAAATTCTGTAGTCTGTCTCCCAATCAGCGAAAGTAAGGAAATATTGTTCTCATTCTCCCTATCAGCGAAGTAAGGAAATTTTGTAATCTATCTCCCCATCCGCGGGAGTTAGGAAACTGTCTAGTCTATCTCCCCATCAGAGGAAGTAAGGAAATACTGTAGTGAATCTATTTCCCCCATCAGCGGAAGTAAGGAAATACTGCAGTCTATCTCCCCACCAGAGAAAGTAAGGGGAAAAATGTACATCTATAAAGATAAAATATAGTGCAGATCAAAATTGTATACGATGCTTAATTATCTCCAAATGAAAAATCCGTGTAAATACAATTGACTTTTAATGATACAAAACCATTTTTTTCTCTGTATTTTATATCTCTTTATAGTTTCTTCATTTGAAATGTTTATACTCTATATTTTTATATATTCTAGTATTTACTTATTTGTTTGTAAAAACAACTTGTTTTTATGTCATTCCTTGTTGTATGTAAGCTGTAAGAGCTATCCCACATATTCAATATATCCAGAGTGCTGTTCTTTGTAATGCTTATCTGTATTTTATCATTGGACGTTGTTGTTCATAGAAAATAGGAGGGATTTGGTGTAAATATTCATGACACAAAAATCTCATATGTACAAGTAAATTCCAAGCAAAGGAACCGCGCTTTGAATGATATTTTCAGTTTCCTAGACAACAACAACAAAACAAATAAAAGTAATAATTCTCTCTCAGCTTCGATTTATTTGCCACATGCCAATGTATAGATTTTAGCAGAAATAAATGCACAAAAAAGTGCTAAAGGTGCAAATAATTGATTCGTGTACATCTTGTCTCAAATATTTGTATATGACAGGTAAACACTTGTATAAAATATGAGTTGAATGCAATATTTTACAGAAAAACATATTTTGAATACATATATTTAGGCACCTTGATGACCTTAAATACTTCACTACAGGTGCCGCGAGTGGGTGCAAATCCTTCCTCAAGAATTGACCTTACCCCGGTTTTATAATGGATTTAGAATAGTCCAAGCTAATGTAACGTGTTTTTTGTTTGTTTCCGTTTGTTTGGACAGTGTCTTCTTTTGATGGACTTTACATTGTGCATTTTGGACCTATCACATAGTTCTAGTACCGTGGACTACATATACTGTATAAGATATATGTTCAAAAAACAAGATAAATAGATTTTAACACGACAGGGAACTGCTGAACTATGAAGTGGTCTAAACTTGGGAATTCTATTGAGTTACAAATATATACAGGTACATTTCAGTCAAGGTGTGTACAGAAATAGATAACCTAAGGTTAATATTAAGAAGACGGTGTTTGAGAACTTTAACAAGTGCACACATCTTAAAATGAATCTAAATATCATATCATATTTATTTGAAGAGTAAAGGGTCCAGTAGGAATGAAAATGAAAAGATATGGGGTAAATGTCAGAGAGACTGCACTCCAACCACGAGGAAAACAGATGAATTTACAAATCTAGAGG
>JARWCS010361364.1:0-10611 GCA_034783895.1 Geukensia demissa | reverse complement strand
GTTAAAATTCTACTGTCACTTGGTGGGTGGCTGTCTCATGGACAATCATGCCACATCTCCTATTTTTATATATATATGTTGTTGTAGAATATGTACGTGTATATGGTGTATTTCTAAATTGTATTTTAATTTATCTTGTTTGAAAGTAAAATGAGGTTTTGTTTTATATTTTGGAGTAAGATTTCATGACATGCCATCTTCATACAAAAAGTTAGTCACAGATGTGAGCTTTTGTCATCACTTCGAATGCACTTCACATTTTCATCATCTTCCCTGAAATCTCTGGGCAAAGTGAAACCAAACTTGATAGGAATCATTAACGAAGTTTAATCGACTGATCGCTGCCTATATTTTCCCTCTGAATATCCTTTGCGTAGGGGATGTCGATTAATTATATACCAGCTCCAACCAAGGGCGCCCTTTAACAGTGGTTTTACCTGCATGCAGGGAAACCCAACGGCTAATTTCTATACCCCGGTCGCCCTGGGGGACAATTTTTTTTTTAAAGGGTACCGATCAAGCATGGCTACTACTGGCTATTATTCTGTTCTAATTAGCTGACTGGAAAAAATCTCCCAAAAAACGTTTGGTGAGTTAAACTCAACAATCATGGGAAGCATCTATATGTTTCCCATTTCGTCCAAATTCAATGAACAAAGATGGCCTCCATGAACAATTTCTGCTTCTGATTTATATCAACTCACTTGAAACCACTAAGAGAATTAAACCGAAACTTTATGTGTGAAATTCTTATGTGATCCTTTGTGCATATGCTAAATTTGTCTGACCGGAAAACAAACATTGTCACTAAAGGGGGGTATTCTTCTTTCTGAGTAGCTTATTCAAAACAAATCCTCTTTTTGAAACGGGTAGGCCAAGTAGACTGAATCTTGTAGACGGTCTTACAAGGACTACAAACATGACTGCCACGAGGAATTCTTGTTTTTAATTGGTTGATCTTCAAACGTCAACTCATATGAAATCACTTAACCAAATGAATTGACTTGAATTAAAACTGGATGTGAAGCATTAACAAGTGGTATTTTGTAATGTTTCCTCAGTCTGCTCTTATTAAAAATTACAGGAATCCGCCACAGAAATTTCTGAAACTGTTAATAAGCAATGGCGTAAGATTTGTTGAGTAACCCATACGTCCACCGGACTGGGACATTTCAGCATCGGAAAAAATCTCTAACATGATAGTTTCAGAAAGAATTTTTACAGGCTTCATGTCGAGTTGACAGGAACAGGAAGAATTTTTACAGACTTCATGTCGAGTTGACAGGAGCATTAATACCAAACAATCTATATCAATACCACATACCATCTCTGTAAATCCAATAAAAGCAATATTTTGAAGACACATACTTAAGACGTCATATTTCACATCATTCATTAATTTTAGTGGTGCACAACAATTTTTTCAAAGTTATATACTAGCATCCTACATTTTTGCAATGCTGAAAGACATCTCTTGAACAAAATTTTAGACTTAAAATATAATCATATTACTGTTGATGTATGTAGAATTATATATCCTGATATTGCACCAATGCAGACTTCACTGTGAAATGTTGTTTTGAAGAGTTAAATTTTTTTCTATAATCATTTTTTATAATATTCAGGTAAGAGCAGTATTATTTTATGCATACACGATTTTTTTATTTTGGGCGATTTAGAGCTTTTCCCAAGGAGTGGTATTTCACCGTGTGGAAGGCCTTGTTGAGACCTCTAGATTTGTAAATTCCTTCTGCTTTGCTCGTGGTTGGAGTGCAGTCTTTCTGATATTTACCCGATATCTTTTCATTCCCTGAAAAAGGACTTCCATAGAAAAATATTAGTGTGTCATATTGGAACACCTTCGATGTACTATGATGGTAAATAGGAATAACAAAGTGCAGTCTTTGATAATTTTATATTAAACGCCCATGTCAGGTTTTAGATAAATGACATCCTTGTACTAGATGACTACTCTGAAAATGCACCTTTTGATATTAGGCCATTAATTTAGCATTGTGAAAAGAAATTCAACAAAACAATAAAAAAATTATTCCAGATTAATTCATGTTTAACCTCAATAGTAACTGAAAACTACATGTTTCAATCCAAATCAAAACTATTTACAAGAAACAGCCATGCAAATTTGTACAAGATTCAAATACGAGGCGATTTTTAACTTTCAATTAAAAATTTAATCTCTTTCATTCACACATATCTTGTTTTCTAATTCTGTGTCGTACTACGCTCAGGTACGAGTACATTTTCTGCATATTTGGTCCAAATGTCTAGAATTTGGCAGAAAAAAGCAGTTAGTTTAAATTTAGTATAGTCATTTTAATACGAACTGTCTGGACAACATTATTCCCCTGATACCACAATCATATCCTATATGAGAAAAAGATGTTATCTCAATTTTAATAAATAAAAATTCTTCCTGGAAATTTTGAAAAAAATAGACAGTACGCCATAAATGTTTTTTTATGTACATGTAAATAGCGTATTTCAAATACTGTATTTTAAGTGATCTTTTTTTAAAGTCAGATAGAGTTTTGTTTTAAATCTTGGAATAAAGCAATAAATATCATCATACATGCTCTTGTTCAAAACGTTCGGGAATATAGTATATAGTCACAGCGCTATGTCATTTTTAGCTCACCTAGTCAGATTGATATCTCACATTTTGATCTTCTTCTCTGAAATATCCAGGTCAAATGAAACCAACCTTGAACCTGTGTAGAAAGTCCCTTACGAAGTTTTATATTCAATAAATCCTGGCTACCATGGCCATTCTTTTTTTTCCTGATTGGCTGTTTCGAAAAAAATCTTTTTCGTGACCGTTTTAGTTCGAATGATCTAAAACTTCATTGGTAGCAATTATATAGGAGTTTTCTCTTTTCGTCCAAATCAATGAACAAACGTGGCCACAACGAACAATATCTGTTTCTGATTTATTGACTTCCAAACGTTAACTCCCTTGAAACTATTAAGTTAATTAAACCGAAATTTAATGTGTGACATTCAAAAGAGTTTCCTTTTTGCTCCGAACGGAAAACAAACATAACCACAATAGGAGGGGATTCTTGTTTCCGACTGGCTTATTTCAATAATTTTTTTAAACGATTTGGTCATATACATTAAATCTGGTTTTGGAAGCATTTTTAGAAAGTCTTGATTAAAATCTCTTCAATTTGTCTCAAATAGGACAACAGACCAGAAGAAATTCTTTGATTAAATGACCTTCAAACGTCAACTCCTTCGAAATCGCCAAACGGCATTAATTGACTTGAATTAAAATTGGATGTGCAGCATTTTTAAGTGCTCTTTTGCAATATTTTTTTCCTGATTGGAAAACAAACGCGTGTATGTGGGTATTCAATCCAAACAACCTTAAACACTGAACATTTGTAATGAATAGTATACCCACATACATGTAAAAAATGGTTTTGTGTCGATAATATACACACAAACAAACATATATAACGGACCCATAATTGTTAATATGGAAACTATACTCACATAGTATACATGTAACAGACCTCTAAGGTTTAATATTGAAACTGTATTCACATGCATGTAACAGACCTCTATATTTTGGTTTGTTTTTATACCCACATACATGTATTTAACAAATCTATGATGGTTTATGTAGAGAGTATATACCCATATACATGACACACACCCCTAATGGTTTTGTGTGGATAGTACATATCCACATATATGCAACAAACCCCAATAATTGGTTTGGTGTGGATAGTATATCCACATACGTGTAATAGACCCCTTATGGTTTAGTGTGGATAGTATATACAAACATACATGTAAAAAACGCCTTATGGTTTAGTGTGGATAGTATATACCGACCTAGATGTAACAAACACCTAATGGTTTAGTGTGGATAGTATAAACCGATATACATGTAACAGACTCCTGATGATTTATTGTGAAATACATGTAACAGACCCCTGATGGTATGGTGTGGATTGTACATACGATATAATGTAACAAACACTTAATGGTTTAGAGTGGATAGTATATACCGACCTACAATAACATGAAACAAGGACCTAATGGATCAAAACCTAGATGAATTAGTCTACGAAGATGATAAAAATGCGAACTTCTCAATAGATATTTTAGTTTAATTTCAAAGTTAGATGAAGAAAATGTACCTCTTCCAGAGTTTGATCCAAAAACCTCATCAATTATTGACAATATTGAAGTGAAAACTCAAGATATTGTAGATATTATAAAAATTTTGGATCCTAATAAAGCAGTTGGCCCTGACAAAATAAGTCATAAGATTTTAAAAATTTGTCCGGAAAAAATAGCAGTTCCTCTAAAAATTTTATTTAACAGATCTCTTCGACAATGTAAATTCCCTTCAGACTGGAAAATTGCTCACGTAATAGCAATTCTCAAGAAAGGTGATGCGTCTCTACCATCGAATTATCGTCCTATCTCTCTCATTAGCTGCGTAGGCAAGGTCATGGAAAGAGTAGTATATAAATATGTGTACAATCATTTAATTCAGAATAAACTCATATATGAATATCAGTCTGGATTTCTTCCAAAACATTCTACTGTTCATCAGTTGCTCGAATTATATAACTCTATACTGAATGCTTTTGAAAAAAGGGAATTTAGCTGTTTCATATTTTGCGACTTTTCTAAGGCATTTGATAGAGTGTGGCATAGAGGACTGATACACAAAATGAAGTCATACGGAATATCCGGAAATTTATTACTTTGGTTTGAAAATTATCTACAGGATAGGAAACAAATGGTTATCCAAAAAAATTCGCATTCGTCTTTTGTAAATGTCTTAGCGGGGGTTCCTCAAGGGTCGGTTCTTGGACCGCTCTTGTTCATTATATATATTAACGATATAGGAGAACATCTCCTCTCATTAAGTAGACTTTTTGCCGATGACACATCGCTTGGCTATTCAAGTGATAATAAAATCGAACTTATGAACGTTATCGATCATGATCTCAATGAACTTAATAACTGGTCTTCGCGGTGGCTTATGTCTTTTAACCCCGATAAAACAGAAATTATGCTTTTCTCAAATCGAGAAGTAGCAGGCGATATAAATTTTTCTTTCGACGGAAAACCAGTTCCTTTAGTTAAAAGCCATAAACATCTAGGGGTAACCATGAATAGCGATGGGAAGTGGACTGATCATATCAACAATATAACCAACAGTGCTATGAAACACCTGAATATTTTACGTAAACTGAAATATCGTCTTAAACGAGAAAATTTAGAAAAAATATATCTGGTTTATATACGGCCTATACTTGAGTATGCATGCGAAGTTTGGGACAATTGTGGCTCAAATAACTCCGAAAAATTAGAGAAACTCCAGTTAGATGCTGCTAGGATAATTACAGGTCTACCAATTTTTTGTAAAATCGACAAAATATACAAAGAGTTGGGATGGGAAAAACTTTCGGTGAGAAGACAAAGAAAAAAATTACAGCTATTCTATAATATTCAAAATGATAATGCCCCTCAATATTTGAAAAATACTATCCCCCTACTATTCAAAGTACTACTATCTATCCCTTAAGAAATGGGCGCGACATTATTGTTCCATTTTGTAGACAGTCCCATACACAAGAGTCTTTTATATCCTCAACTATCAGACAAAGGAATAATCTGTATGAATTCGTTAGAAATTTAGATTCTATCTCAAAGTTTAAAAGTGCACTTCGTAGAAAAAATCATTAGCAGCCTGTTCCAAAATACTTGTTGTATGGTGCACGACAGTTAAACATAACTGTAACTCAGCTTCGACACTCTGCTTCATCCCTTAATGATGATTTATATAAGTTAATATTGTTATTCACGCGGCTTGTAGCTGGGGGGAGGGGGTCACGCGAAACTGTGTACCACTATCTTCTCGAATGTAATAAATATTCTGATACTCAACTGTTGAATAGTTTGCGATAGCTACCGAATATATAAAAAAATGATGTCAATTTTTTGACAAACGGAAACACTGAATTTGACTATGATCAAAAACTCACAGTCATTAGAAATTTTTATCGCTATATCAAAGGTAACAAGAGATTCGTGATTGTCTAACCACACACCACACATTATAACATTTTTTGTTTTTGTTTCTTTCATTTCTTTTTTGAAATACTTTATTTTTTTGATATCGATACAGCTGGTCTAGCTTCATCTCTTGTACACATATTTATATTAATCAGTTTCTGAAACCTATAAAATGCTCATACGTATGCTCATAATACTTGTTATTGTTTATGTACTGTATTTGGGAAAAAACTACATAAGTTGGAAAATCTTGTGTCTGATCCCTTTTGTCTGTACAAACAAAATATGTTTAAATTTAATTATAACTGATAAAGCTATTTAAGTATCAGTGTTAAGAAGACTGATTGGACGCCAATTACTTAGATAACGACGATCTTTACCTTCTTTGGGTATGCATGTGATAATTCCCTGAAACTGAAATTCAGACAAATGAACACATTCAAAGCCAAAGTGTAAAGATAGAAAAAGAAATGGACCAATGTGTTCCCAAAAACATTGTAAAAATCCACAATGAAATTATGCGATCCTGGGCTCTTCCCATTTTTCATAGATTTTAATGCCTCCCCACACTCTCTAAAAGTCAAAATACCTTCACACATATATTTTTGTTCCTCAGTTAATTTAATATCATGGTAAAAATATTGTTTTGTACATGATCAAAATTTTTAGAAGAATGTAAATTATGATAGAAGTTAACCTGCTCTTGCAAAATGTATTTATTAGACAAATGGGTTCCCGT
Source organism: Geukensia demissa (assembly GCA_034783895.1). Lineage (NCBI taxonomy): Eukaryota > Metazoa > Mollusca > Bivalvia > Mytilida > Mytilidae > Geukensia > Geukensia demissa. The sequence goes on along the minus strand of JARWCS010361364.1, from coordinate 3,809 downwards.
TTCATCAATAAGTTCAGTAATAGTTTTGTTGTTATAATGTTTCTTCTCCAATCTACAAGAAGACACAGTACTTTCTCGCCATTCTCATGCCAGTTTGCTCTAGATCTGAGTATTAAGCCATCCACCAGTTTTTACTTATGTTCTTCAAGCTCTGCTTTTTTTTCATATTCAATGAGGTTATTGTGTTCTTACATAACATTTTCTACATATTGAATATCCTGTTCAAGGTTTTTCATGACCTCTTTGTCTTGTCTAGATTTTTTGATACTGTAAGAAATAGATACGCATCTGATATTCATCTTCAAAATTTCAAAAATTAATTGCTCATTGCACGACAAGTTAACTTCAAGAAAGTTTTCTAAATCGGCACAAGAATAATACCCAGACACTGATTCTGTGATGCAGTTTTTTAATAACTTCCATGTATTCAGTATCTCGTAATAATTATAAATTAAATTTCCAGTAACCCCTCCCTCTTTAAGCAATACAAGGTGAAAAGCGGAGTGATCTGACTTGAACCAGGAATAATTTTTGTATTTTTCATAAGGGAAAAAAATATCTTTTGAAACCAGAAAAAAATCCAAGACGACTTTGGTTTATTGGAGAGCACTGCCGCCAAGTGTACTTTCTTGCATCTGGAAAACAAATTCTCCAGGGATCAACCAATTAATATGATTCAATTAGCTCTTCAACCTTTTTCCTTGCCTTAGGGTTTCTTATAATGTTATATATGGAACATTATAAGTGTCAATACTATAATCCTGAACTAAATTCCAATCACCACATAAAAGGATGCTGTTATTAGAAAAACTTGCAATTTTTTGGAAAATTTCACTGAAGATTCTGGATTATCTGAGTTAAAGTTATAAAGACACACTAATGTCATCTTGTTCTCATACAAGCTCAAGTCTAATAAAATATAACGCCCATTCTCATCACATATAGATTGATGAACTTTGAAGTCATACCCAGGTCTAAACATAATACTAACACCTGCACTTCTATTACTACAATGGCTGAAATTACATTTATATACCCCCATTCATCCTCTCACTGTTTTTCTACATCTGCCGAATTATGGGTTTCCCGAAAAAAACTATAGATTACCTTTTTTTTACCCAATTTAAAATATCAGTACGTTTTTTGGGATTGAAGGATAACCCCCTCAAATTCATAGACAACACGGTTATGTTATTTGTCATAAAAAATATAACAAATGGGAAAAACTTCGAAGTTTGCAAGTCATACAGTTTAAAGCAAACATACATGGACAAAAACACATATACACACATATAAAATAAAAAAAAATGTCGAATGGTAAATATCATTTGGAAAATATTGTAAAGTTATTTCAGTTAATAGGCAATTGAAATAATTATTAAGAAAAAAGATAAATAAATCAAGATTACTCTAATATAAACCTACATAAAATTCATAGTTTTTTTTTATCTTCTTATCATTAAAAGTTCATTATTACAAAGAGTAAATAATTAAATCTTTTTTGTGAGAGGTTTATTTTGTCAACAGTAATAGCATCACAGCATCTAAATCACATACAAACTTTACAATACTATATTTAACTTTTAAATTAAATTAATTATTACAACATTAAGGAAATTATTTTAGACACACACACACACACACACAAAAAAAAAAAACTAACAAGGAAACAATATTTTTAAAAAAATAAAAATTAGAGTTTATGTTATTTACTGATTAAGAAAATAATGCCGAAATTTCCATGTTTTACACAGTATTGATGCTGTATGTGTCATAAAAAATAAAAAATGAAAATATGTCGACCAACGGATAGTAACTGAAAAGTTAAAGTACTTTTTTTCATCTTGTTTGGTTTTTAAGATTAAAGCGGTTAAAAGGGAAAAACTTTTTCATCGGAATGAGATGGGGTATCTCTGGTATCCCTTCCGTTTTCGTGATACTGTGGGTCAAAGTTAAAGTCCGTGGGATAGGATAGCCTACCGTGCACCCCCACATCTCTATGGGACCATTTTATTTGTCCCTCAAACATATCATTAAAAAACATGTTAACATTAAAATTGTGAAACGCGTTTTGATAAGGGGGTCTTTTAATAGCCCCGTTGGGTAATTTTGCCAATTTAGTTTTTAACCATTTTTCATTTTCAAAGTTCAAAGATAAGTTCGCGAAAGATAAAGTAGACCTGTTACGTATCAATAGAAAGGTCTAAATAATGCCTTTGCAAGACATGTCTAGTTATATTGATCTGAGCTACGAATGAAAAGTTGTGGCAAAAAATGTAGCCCTATCCCAACAGATATTTGACAAAAGTTTTTTGTCTGTCAACTATCATATATTTGCCTCTGTGACTTTATATGCAGAGTTTGTTATGTTTCTTAATACATTTGATTACTTTGTTGTGTTTTATTGCTCTAATATTGTGTCTTTTGCCCGCTATGGTGTTCAAATGTCCAAAAAACCCCAATTTAGAAAAATTTCCCTATTTTTCTCTATATGTTAAATACGACATTTGAGATATTATATGGCTATAAACTGATATAAATGAAATAAATGTATATCTAAGGCATCAACACCTATGATATTGTAGATGAAGAGGCATATATATGTATTGGCATCCTAATTGTGGCGATGTTCGTGATCTTATTTTATAGAGGTATTTATATGAATAAACACAATTAAACAGATTGGCTAAGAGACATTTGTTGAAAATTATGAAAATGAAGGGATATTGAGGAAATATCAGCGAGATCGCACCCAAACCACGAGCAAAATAAGAGGAAATTTACAAATCTAGAGGTTTCCACAAAGATTTTAACAAAAACGGAACACCAATGCTTATGCAAAAATCCAAAAAATCGCCCAAAATTATAAAAATGCATATGCGTAAAAAAGTCATGCCCTTACCTTTAAAGTATTACAAATGTACATGTAACAAAATATATAACACAAAGACAAACAATTCCTGAGTTGGGACAGGCACACGAGAATTTGGTGGGGATAAATTAGTTTTATGGAACCCAATACTCCCCCAATGGGATGTCAAAAGAAATAAATCTCAGAAAACAAATGCAGCAACAGGGAAACTATAATAATCAAACATAAATTAACCCAATCCGACCAGGGAGTACAAGAATTATAATAAATATACTAAACAAAAATTAATGGACAACCATTTCAAACGTACTAATCACAAACGTCTGCAGGTTGTCGAAAGGCTTCAACAGTGGACAAGTTATAAAATGTTATGATATTGAAAGGTTAAAACTATCGGCCAATAGGTAAACAATATAACACAAGTAGCAAAAAAAACAAGGACATCTACTGGATTACAGGTTCCTGGCATGGGACAGGCATATACAGAAGGTCGAGTAATAAAACATGTCTTTGAGTACTCAACCCTATCCTAACCTTGGACAGTGGTGTGACAAAACGACATAAAAAACTTTTAAAACAAACAGCATAAGGTTAAAATTTTGAAGTCGATATAAAAAACAAAAGGCATCAAGATGTACCTTACTCGGAAAAATACTAGCTGTTTCTGGAGGGTAGTTCAAACTCTAATTACATTTGATAACAAAGCTGGTTTTCTTAAGCTACGGTATCATTAAAAAACACATCCGACTGAATTTAGTGTAAAGATATTATTAATAGCCAAATAGTGCTATTGACAAAAATAAAATTTATCGACAGCATCTAGAACAAAAATGTGACAAGATATTAATTATAATTAGATTTGATGTAAATTATTGAGCAGAGAGTCAATTTTGATACCAGAAAATAACATATTCAAAGAAATATTCAAAGATCTTAA
>JARWCS010361353.1:0-10612 GCA_034783895.1 Geukensia demissa | reverse complement strand
TACTGAGAATAGAATTCTAGACAGTTCGGTACTTGGACAATTCGGTACTGAGACACTACGGTGCTGACTTAGACAATTCGGTACTGGGACATTTCGGGACTCAAATTAAGACAATTCGGTACTTGATCTGTTTTTTTTTGTATGAAAATAATCCTTTATATATTTAATCTTGTTTTATAAGCTGTTGTCTCACTGGCTTGCGTTTTTATGTATTATGTGGTAGACATGTATGTTATATATATATATATTGTATTATGTAATCAGTCCTTTCTATGTCGATATGATAACATTTTCTATGCTAAATGACAACACTTTTTATTACAATATTTTTTATTTTTTGCAAATGCAAAAAAGAACAGATTAACAGCAAAGACAATGTGATAAGCACATGAAAACATAGGCATAGGCGTCTGTAACACTTGAAAAGATAATGTTAGCACTAAATTAATGTAAAAAAAACTATATAATTGTATTAAAAAGCGTTACTGAGCAGGTGGTCCATACACACTAGCACATTCCTTGAGCAGACGGCTTGCTAAAATCTCAAGGTCAGCATACCTGTTCCATAAGTTGAAGATCTGTCCTTGTATGTTGTGTGATCTTTTGCGTTGGTAGCATTGCAGTTTTCCTTACTTGACCAGCTGGAGTTGAGTCATAAGGCGGCGAAGGAAGGTGTAGACTGTGTCCTGCTGGTTGTATGCAGTCTGTAATAAATAAACAATATTTATAAAATAATTATTCAGAAATGCAATTGCATTATTCTTACATTATAACAGTTAAAAATATTTTATTTGACCAAATAAGCGAGTTTTATTATACATGTATTATTATATTATATTCAATAAGTTGCAGTAGAACAATTAAACTTTTTCTATAAAATATCTGATTCTGAAAGAAAACAAATTTTAGTTTCACAGATAAGACTGATAAAATACTAAATTATTTTTTTACCAATAGATAGTCATCATGGTTTACTTTTCTCAACATCATGAAATCAGAAGAATAATAAAAAGATATGAGTTCAATCTTGTCTCGTATTTTCAACAATCAATTTATGATAATTTAAAAAAATAATTGATACATATATATATATTTTTTGTATTGAATAATGTCTATAAAAAGAAAATCCAACAAAATTTTAGGTTAATAAGTTCTACAAAAAAAAAAACGAAAAATTAGTAAAAATTGCTTACAGTCCTTGAAAAACTTTACGAAATGAACATCCTAAATGAGATCTAAAAACATTCTTACCAGTATTGCAAATTCTGTGTTGCCATCTGGAACACCGATCACACTCAACAGCCTCTTGCATGGATCGTACTTCTTTGGCACACTGGATACAAGATACGTTGTCTGACATTGTGGAAATGATACAACGAGTGCAAAGTTTCGTTTTTAATAACATTTCTCAGCTTGTTACATTTTCTGAAACAAAATTCAGCTGGTATATGCCGTTTTTTTCTTTAAAAATTTGATTTGATAGAACGGAAGATCAAAGACCATATATCTTTTATTGATTGTGATAATTAATTAAAAAGAAAACAATAACATTCAATTAATGAATTTATTAATACTTTATTAATACTTTATAGTTTATACAAAGGTACCGGTTTGTCCTAATTAAAGTACCGATTTGTCTTTGTACCGAGTTGTCTAAGTGCCGAAATGTCTAATTATTGAAGTACCGAAATGTCCAAGTACTGAACTGGACATGATTCCCTGGGAATACACAATTCAAAAATTTAGATTTTTAACAATTAGTATTTAGGTAAAAATCCAGAAACAAGTGCCTGTGTTTTATGGTCAGGGAAGCAAGTTTTGCCTCAAAATAAAATCAGTCATTTTTTGAAGACTAATAAAGGTGAAAATTCGCCTAGGTCGTATTTTGGCCTAAAAATATACGTTGAATAATTTCAAAACATTACATCTTGTTTTTTTAAAAAGTGTTCATATTTTGTGTTAATTAGTCTTAGAAGTGTCAAACTAACTACTGGGAATACACATTTCAAAAGTTTACATTTTTAACAAGTAGTATTTAGGTAAAAAAAAATCCAGAAACAAGTGCCTGTGTTTTGCGGTCAGGGAAACAAGTTTTACCTAAAAAAAATCAGTCATTTTTTAAAGACTTATAAAGGAGAAGATTCGGCAAGGTTGTATTTTTGCCTTAAATATATGTTGAATAATTTCAAAACATTACATATTACTTTTTTAAAAATGTTCATATATTTGAAAAAAGAAATGTTATTTTCCTGTAACAACCATGGGGGAACTATATCCTCCATGCCACAAGTATCAACTAGGCAGCAAAAAAAAACATGACTGCTTCCATTTTGTGTGGGTTACATGGCTGAGTGGTTAAGACCGACTGGTATGGTAGTGAAGGTCCCAGGTTCGATCCTGGCTCGAGGCATTGAAAAATTCAGTACTTTCACCCTTCCACACGTACCGTATCTCTGTTACTTGGGCCAGAGTTTAAGACAAGACTGGGTATAATGGCCTGAATTTTTTAAAATGTCAAGGAAAACATCAATTTGATGAATTTATTTTGAAACATACTCTTCAATACATTACCATAATTGACATCAACTATGTCACTGCATTTACTACATGAAAGTTAAATAAATTGACAGGATGGTGTATGTAATTGTGGATGATGTGCATCATATGCATCTAAATTTATTTGCCTTTGAGGTCATTCAAGGATATTTTTTTTATAACTGACATTAAGTTCCAAATTTTTGTTTTCTTGGAAACTGTCTTAATTAAACTTGTTTTGATGAGGTTACATTCAGTATTTATATATCTGACAAATTATGACTTCCAATAAAGTCTTATTATTGAGGTAATCATACTGTTTGTTTTTTCAGGCCATCCACAGGTTAAAAGGTGGATCTATTACGGCTAAAGATTTGTGTGAGAAATGCATAGAGCGACTAGTTAAAACACGACAGTTAAATGCCTTCATTACGGAGAATGTAGAATTCTGTAGGAGTAATGCAACAGAAGTAGACAAGCGAAGGCATAAACAGAAAAGTAATGACTTAACTGATCTATATAGAACTTTCATATACATCATGTTTTTAAAGACTTTTCAGCATCTAAAAATAAAAAAAGAAAACCTAAGCATTCAGTTCAACAACATATAGGCAATCTTCTTAAATCAAGAGGACAGCAACAGTCTTTTATTAATTGGCCAAAACAGGCCATTTTCCTATGTACAAAATGTAGTGTTTTATCAGATTAAATGAAAGTTGACAACTATAGGTGCTAGGATGTAGGCAATCAGCTGTTCTTCTGCCCTTTGAGGTCTTTGGTAAGCTATGCTTGCAGAAGTTATTCCATCGTGAATTTGTAAAAAAAAATTTTCCCACACAAAAATTTAATTTTCCATTATGGAGGATGTAACTTTTCTATTTCAGCAGATACATTGTTAATAACCATTAACACAAAAATGATGTCTTCAGCTGTGAAAGGCAAAGCCCATATATGTTTCTGCATTCACAGCTCTCTGTAATACTTGCTATAGTGAATTACATGGAAAAAGAGAAACACACATCCAAGTGGTGGTGACAATGGTGAATTTTTTTGTCCTCATAGAGTTAACATTCATTTTTTTACCACACTTTTATCATAAAGTTCTTGCTTTGTACTCTTTAATAATCTAGTTGTCTGCAAGTGAATTATAAAATTGTATGCTTCATGTAATTCCATCATTTGTAAAAATTGAAAGGTTTACAATTACTTGACATCTTTATTGTTTTTCTAAGGTAAACCAATAAAATGGAGAAAACTAGAAGGAATACCAATTGCTGCCAAAGACAATTTCTGCACAAAGGGTATAAGGACATCATGTGCCACTGTCATGTTAAAGAACTACATCCCTCCCTACACTGCTACTGTGGTACAAAGATTAGAAAATGAAGGGGCATGTCTTGTTGGTAAAACAAACATGGATGAATTTGCTATGGGGTAATATAACTTTTAGCAAACAAATTCATATAAACTCAAAGGGCTGTAACAATGATATGATACATAACACTGCACTTACCTAATGATATCATACATAACAATACACTTACCTAATGATATGATACATAACAATACACTTACCTAATGAAATGATACCGTACATAACAATACACTTACCTAATGATATGAAACATAACAATACACTTACCTAATGATATCATACATATTGTGATACAAGGCTGATGATATGATGCATTTCAATACAATACAAAACGGTATATTTAACTTCAGTTTTTCTCTGATTTGGGATAAACATTCATCACACTCTACAATTTTGAAGTTTGCTAAAGCATGGTTTCATTCCCAAGTTCATACTGTTGGGCTTAAGATAGATTCAGTTGATTATCCACCTTTGGACAGGTCCTTATTTATGTTGCTATCATATTAGTTCAAAAGTTCTTGTTAGGGGAAAAAAGGGTATTTTAACATGTATCAAAACTTAAGTGAAATGTATCGTATCATATGACCAAAGGTATCGCGATAGAGTGAATATTCATCCTTAAAAACTTAGACTCTGTCAATCATGGATATTTTCAAATCTTATTAAGAAAAACAAGCTCACAAATATGATATAAAAACACAAATCACATTAAAGAAATAAAGACAGAATGTTAAATGAATGTGTGTCTTGGTTGGGGAAAACCACAGAGGTGAGCTGGTTAATAATATTCCAAAAATGTTTTTATATAAAGGCACATACTGTAGAAATACCTGCATAGATACTGCTTACTGTAGGAAAGAAAACAAGGTACAAAGCAAGAGTAACAACCTGTTTGTGCTAACAGATGCTGTAATAACAATAAAACATTTCATGTAAAGCCTGAAATGGGATTCTATAACAAGTATTGATGAACTTATTATTAGTACATAAAGACATAAGAAATGTAAACTATCATTCTGAATTATTTAAAATATCTAGAAATAAAGCCAGAAAATATAATATATCGGTACAAGATAAAGAAGTTTCTTTAAATCATGGGGCCCTCAGGAGGCATATGAATTATACTGATTATTTACATACAATAAATTGTAATGAACATGCAATATGTAATCAGGAATATGAAATTGAAAAAGTATAAGACCTTAGCCAGGTCAGAGCCACAAAAACAATATCTTAAACAAATAATGACATTAAATATATATATAGAATATCAAACTTTTACACACATATGATCTCCATGTATTAAGAGGACACACACACATAGGTACATAAAATCAAGTTTCAATCATACCAGCAATATAAAAAGTCAAACATGTACTTGCAGCTCAGGATCAGTTGATGGTATATATGGCCCAGTAAAAAATCCATGGAAGTACAACTTTTCAAACGCTTTCTGTGACGACCAGCAGAGCATACCATCAGAACAAATTGGTATAAGAAGCTACCATACATCAACAGATGATTGGCATGTGGCAGGTGGTAGCTCTGGTGGCAGTGCTGTGGCTGTGGCCTCTGGTGTTTGTTTTGGGTAAATAATAGACCATTTTGGTTTGTTTGTCATTTGTGAAAGTTATACATTTGAGTATTCTGTAAATCAATTTTAGCAGTAAGATCTGAAATTTGCCTTGAGGCATCTTTGAATAAGCCACCAATAGCTTTGCAATGTCTATGTCTCTCTGAAATGACATGGCTTAACAAATGAATCTATTTCTGGGTCTTTAAGAATCTTTTAAAAAATTATGAAGTAAATGCTGTGGAAAACACACCACAACTAAGTTTTGAAGCTATGGGAGGTTCAAAACCTAGGATTTTTTATTGATCTCAGTCTAATGGATGTTAAGCTAGAGCTGCTTGATATTAAGTCTGTATCTTTGTGTTTTTTCATATCAACAAGGATTTCATGTTGAGGGCAAGTGGTAGTTATGCTTTAAAATGACTTAAAATAATTAACAATAGTCCATGGTAAATGGCCAAGTTCCTAAATCTTGATAACTACAACAATAACAATGTAATATTAGATGGACTATAAAGTAGCTACAACTGCAAACTGAGACTGGCACATATTGTTATTTTTTGGGGGAGGAGAGTTAAATACAAGTTTTCTTGGATCCAATTATTCCTTATTTTCATCATGATCAAGGTAAAAATAAAGTAGATACATTTGACTGTGTAAATCATGCCAGAAAGAAAAAAATATCAAGGAAAGAACCTGAATAATAAAAGGCAGTACTAAGTATGTTAACATATTAAGGTTTCAGAAAAACAACCAGCATTGTGGAATACACATATAGGCATTTTCATTATTGAAGCTTAAAATATTTCTGCATCAAACAGCGTGGTCAAACAAATCATAATGGTAATGTAGGCATCTATTAAATTTGCTTATTTTGTTAAAACAGGAAACTAGGAAATTCTTGTTTTTGAATGAGATATTTTCTAATAGCCTTTGACCTAAAAAAATTTATGATGCCACCTTTAGGCTACCAAGGCATTAAGTTTAACCCTTGTACCTTAAATATGCTTGTATAGCTGTATGTCTCAATTTTAGTCACAGATTTTTTGGCTTGTGTATGTTGTATTGATTTGGTATTTGGACTGAAGCATTACCTGGGTGAGTTTTACCATGTCTTCTCTTTACTGGTCTGTCATATGTCTACCCACTGTTTGCCATGACAGGTCCATGGACACATTTTTCTCTGGCATCATTTTGTCAGGAACAAACACAAAATATAACAGCCTTGGTGTGTTGTAATTTTAATCTGTAACAAAATATATGCATAGTAGGCAACTTAAAAAAATAACTCAAGTGGTAGTGTAAACCAAATGGATATAAGCAAAAAACTTTTTTCTCTTAAGACTAAACCACAGTTTGCTTCTTAAATGAAAAAGAGTGAAAAACCCAAAGAAATTACAAAATATTCAATTTTTAAAATGTTTATAATTACAGAGCTCTGGGATCAGATACTGGTGGATCTACACGCAATCCAGCTTCTTACTGTGGCGTTGTAGGGTTTAAACCTACCTATGGTACACTGTCACGGCATGGATTAATTCCCCTTGTGAACTCCATGGATGTTCCTGGTATAGTAACAAAAACAGTAGATGATGCTAGTATCATGTACAGTAAGTTAACTGTTTTGTTGCTTTATTCATCATATAAAATTTATATACAGAATTTAAAGAAGGAGAACTAATTTAATTTATATGTAACAAACCCTTCAAGTCCAAGATTGATGATTTATAGTTTTTCATTGTTTGAAATAAATTTTGTGAAAAGCAATAGGATATTTTTAGTGTGCTTAAACTGCTGTCAGCCTGAAGTTGTAAAACTTATTAAGAATCTTTTAGAACCTTTTTAAAGAACAGACAAATTTAAGTTTTATAGTGGCTTACGACCATATTGTAGTTTCTATTGCGGCTTCATGTGCCATTTTGACCAAAATTGGTTGCCATTTAAAAAGAAATTAATTGCTGTGATATCATAGACAACCACCATAACTTGAACATCAGAGGGGTCAATTAAAACTGTTTGATTTTAATGACTGTTCCAATAATGGACTTGCCAGGTAAAACCAAAGACATTAAAATTGGTATTTTCTGCTTCTCTGCTAAGTAGGCAGCATTTAGCAAAGACTGGTAGGGCCAGAATCAGAATAATGTGTCTTAGTAAAGTGGCATGTCTTCCTGCAGATTGTCGCTTTCGTGAGCACCTGACAGCATGTTGGTCTAGTACAAAGCAGGGTTCATTCATCATCATTATTCATTAATATTCTCTCGTCCTGGATATGCATAAAATATTTGCCACTGGATGTTAAGCAACATTCAGTCAATCAATCAATCAATCAACCAAACACAAAGATACCTGAATGGATGGAAAGAGAAGTAAAAGGTACTCATGCAGGTCAAGCCATATTCAACATTGGTAATTTTGTATTTTGAATATAAAAAGATACTTGTATTGTGAAAACCGTGGCACCATGATAACTAAGTTAACCTGGAACATTTTGATAAACAAGTTAAACACAATAAATGATGTTGTCTATGTTGCAATAATTAACCTTCAGAATTGTCCACATTTTTTCAGATGTAATGGCTGGACATGATGTGAAAGATTCTACAACAGTAACTGATATGTTTGTACCATTTACTCTACCAGATGATATATCTGTCAAGAATCTACATATTGGTATACCTAAAGTAAATAGTTCTCAGTGGTCTTGAAAAATTAATTTTAGTGACATTAGGCCATGACAAGTTTTTCATCCACGTCAACCCAAAGTAATGGGGCAGGCAGGACAGTCAGATTTTTTTTTAATATTTTTTATTTTTATCAATCTTGTAATGGCCCATCCTCCATTCAAGAACACCAGCTCATAAACTTGTCTGGTAGCCTTGATTTTAATGCTTTTCATTCAGTAAAAACATTCCACTGAAGTAATTAGTATAGAGGCCATTTTTCAGGCAAGGACTCTGACCGGAAAAGATTTGCATAAGTTTATTTTCATGAATTTATTTTTTATCAAAAATATTTTTATTAAAAAAATGATCAAGAGTCTGCCTATACATGTTGTATGAACAAGTTGGTTTGTCTGAATGCCAAGTCCTTATTCATGTAGTAGGAGAAAGATTGGATATGACCAATCATCTGGAAATATTGAGTAAATATTGTAAAGCTTTTGTATTGGCTGCAAAAATGAAGAACTTTGATATTTGGAACTCAAAATTGGGCAGAAAGTTAAATACAAAAATTTAAGGCAAGCCTTTCAGAGATGTAGTGGATGGGGAAGAGATTCCTTAGGTTAAACTGACTTCATGTGCCTGTCCCAAACCTGGAACCTGTAGTCTAGTTGTTGTTGATTACATGTTTACTTTTACCTGTTCCTTCTCCTTTTTTTCAATAGGTTAGGTCAGTTGTCTTCTTTTAGGAATAGATTCACATTGTTATATGACTGCAAAAATTTTGTGGTCATATTATGTTATGGGCCTGTCGTCATTGTCAGCATTGTGTTAATCATCCCTAGACAGTGAGGTTTCCAATCAACTTTTGTTCTATAATTTGGATCCATTTAAAATTTAACACAATGCTACCCAATGTAAAATACAAGCTATGATTAATTTTGGATGATCCAGCCCCACCTGTCTTTAAAGTTTGCTCCGCAAAAGATTTTTAATGAATAATTCAAAATAAGGGAAAATTCTATTTAGCATACCGGGTAGGATAGTAGTGCAAAATGTTTATGCTAGCGGCTTTAATATTGAACTCACCCTTGATATAGGGTCAGGGGAAAATAGTTTTTTAACCCCTATATTGTTCTGAGGTAAAACTTGATTAAAAATTAACCTTCTTGCAGGAGTACCATGCACCAGGACTATCTAAAGAAGTCCATGATGCTTGGGTAGAAGCTGCTGAGATTTTTGAGAGGGCAGGGGCAAAGGTCAGTCAAGTGTCCATGCCCCACACTCAGTATTCCATTATTTGTTACACAGTGCTCAACTGTTGTGAGGTGGCATCCAATATGGCTCGTTATGATGGTATAGAATTTGGTAAGATTTTTGTAGTTTTTTAGTATGTTGTAAAGAAAATTAGTGAACTATATGTATATACCGAATTGACTTCATTATTGAAGGCCACAATGGGACCTGTAGAAGTTGAATGTTAAATGTTTATTGAGGATGGCTCTCTCATGGACAATCATGCAACCACATCTGTTATTCTCATATTGTGCACTATAGCTTACCAATCAGAACTTCATCAAGTTTATCATGTGTTAATTGATATTATGGAGGGTGAGATACAGGGATTTTTTTATATTGTTGTCACTTAAGTTGTCAAATAAAGTGTGTTAGTATGTCAGTATGATAGAGGTTGATTTCCTTGAATATTATTGCAAGCTTATGCATTCTATGAAGGACAATATTCATGAGTATTATTCAGATAAAAAAACTCTATTATGATGTAGCAAAATTTGCATCATTTTTAAATCCATGAACATTGCAATAGGTATTACAAAATGGTCTAAAAGAAATGATTCTCATTTGCTTTATTTGAAAACCAACAGAAAAGTTTTAACTGTAATAGATTCTTAGAGTTATAACTTTAAAGTTGTATGGAACAGTTTTACAGAAAGTTTTATATTTTGTATATCATTACAAAAATAATTCTGAAATACAATTATATTCAAGAATATGTTTTGTTGAAGATATTTGGAATTCAGTTAACTTTTACAGGACATAGAGCCACTACAGAAGATTCTACTGAAGAACTGTATGCAGCTACTAGACATGAAGGTTTTAATGAAGTTGTTAGAGGCAGAATATTCGCTGGAAATTATTTCTTATTGAGAGAGTAAGTACAGGAGATTTTACAAAATTTGTTTATTTCTTAATTTTTGTTAGATTTTATGGTTGAAAACTAAAAATGATGGATCTTTAATAATAAAAGAATATATTTGTAGTTTGATTGGACTCCAATGTAATAACCTGCTTTTGTTCATTTTTAGGGCCAAATAAGGCCTCTACTGTCAATAGCCATTTGGAGAAAAAATAAAATACCTGAAATTTTTTCAGTCCAGTGTAGAATACCCATGCAAGAGATCAAAAGTGCATAGTCCAAAGAGACAAGACAAATTTAAAACAAACTAA
>JARWCS010361342.1:0-10612 GCA_034783895.1 Geukensia demissa | reverse complement strand
CCACATCAGTGGTGCATGTTTTATTTGTAGGCTGGACAGGTGGTTCAAAAACATACACTTCATCTTTATGATTGGTTAATTCATTTACTTCCTCACTGAAATCAAAATTTATAAATTTGTTTAAAAGGAAAACATGTTTTGCTGCAATGAAGTTCCATAAAATAAAGAATCACAAGAAGCTATATTGCTCATCATGGTGTATCCCAAAGGGTCAAATTTGAAACTAAGTCCAGTTGTGGTGGCCATCATGAATGTTCCGAATGAACAAAAACAAAACTTTGTCTGGGACCATTCATGTAACAAATCATTTCAGCTGAGCAGTAAAAAGCTAAAAAAAGAAGGTCTCTGGTGGCCATCTTGAATTTCCACAATCAATCAGTTGCTTGGTTGGCAAATTCAAACAGGAAGAACTCTGAACAGATTCACAATCTGAGTGCTATCAACAAACCTACTTTGGCAGCAATCATGAATTTCCGTTTATCATTAAAAAGCCTTTTATTGAAAATTACTACAGCAAATCATTTCAGTCACTTTTACAATAGTAAACTGAATCCCTCTGGGGCAATTTTACCATTAACAATTCATCGGAAATTATAACCAATGGCCGATAGGGTCCAATGTTGAATTAAGCCACCTGTGGAGACCATCTAAAATTTCAAATTGCAACTTCTGTAGAGAACAATAAAAGGATTATTTATCCAATTGTCTTGGCTGTTTCTGACAAAAAGAGATTTAATATTTAACAAAATAAAAATATATTATCTGCCTATGGCAAAACATCCCATATATTTTGTAAAGGTTACTAAATAAACAGTTCTTTCAATTTAAGTCCCAACTGGCCAAGTACAATCTACTTAAGCGTCAGTGCCATGATGAAAACCTACGGAGATGGTTAAATAATACTAATCAGGAGGAAAAATACAGTGTACAAATGCACAATAATGCCGTAATGCTATTTCCATAACTCGACATGA
This sequence comes from Geukensia demissa, assembly GCA_034783895.1. NCBI lineage: Eukaryota > Metazoa > Mollusca > Bivalvia > Mytilida > Mytilidae > Geukensia > Geukensia demissa. The sequence goes on along the minus strand of JARWCS010361342.1, from coordinate 9,638 downwards.
TTTAAAAGATTGACCTAATGGAATCTCCTTTTCAAAACTTAGATTACACCTATACAGACATGGTCACCTTCAAATTGTTGAAAGAAAGTAAATAGGTTCGTTCAGCATTTTTTGCCAAAATTGAGGGACTTAAACAGGGACTTTATCACAAATCTAAAGTTTGGTCTCTAATATTGACGAATCACACACCACTCTTTTTTATTCTCCGGGTCTAAATCTTGGGGTCAGATTTACTAAATTACCAAAAATCATAATAAGGCTTTGGTATCCTAAAATTTGTGATCAAACCTTATGAAGGGTATCTTAATCATGAGGTATATCAACTTGATATTAAATTTCATAATAAGGTATTTAATATCGACAACCTTATGGAATTTTAAGTTCTTTGTTAGTTGCACTTACAGCATTTTGGGACTGGATAATAAATCTAGACAAAAACACTAAACTTTCTTGCAATTTAACATATCATTTTCTTTCTTTCTTAATTTATGTTAGTGGTATAGCAATTCCCTTTTGTCAAAGTGTATTGCGACATCGTGATCTCGATAGTCATGTTTGTGTGAATCGTTTTAACTAAAAATGCTATGCTAAAATATAATATAGTGTTTGTTAGTGGTATACCCAATTCCTTTTGTCCTACTCCATGTTAGTATTATTTGTAATACTTTTACCAATTATAAATATAACTTACCAATTTCCTTTTGATCCCATGTATGTTAATGGTATATGACAAAGTTCTCCAACTTGACAGATTAAAGTAGAAGAATCGGTTACTGTGGGTGCTATGTACTTAGGCTGTAATGTATATAGATTTTAAACAATTTATACAATGGTGCGATAACTGCAGTTACATCTTCTATTGATTGAGTTAATGTTGCTTTACTTCCAGATCATAATTGTTTAACATGTTAATTAAATTGACAAGATAAAAATTTAAAATAAAACTTTGCAACCACTGATCCCATATCAAAAATTAAACAGCATCTAAATCAATATCAGGGACTCCAAAAAGCCTGTATTGTTAACTGGATGCCACACTGCTAACTACATGCTAAAAATCAATAGTGTCTATGTAAGAATAAAAAAGGCTATTGGAAAAAATGAATGGTAAACCAAGTTAGACTGTGGAGTCCACCTTTGCAATTCTCATATGCAACTTTTGTAATGGCATAAATTTATGAATATAGAGGTAACTGTATTCTCGTTCTTGGGAAAACAACATTAAAAGCTGAGTTTCTTTTTTGTTGTTGAAAAAATGCCAAATCAAGGGAAATAATAACCCTGGTGTTTCTCAGTTGAAAATTCATAGGTTTTTTGTTTGTAGAATTTTTGCACACATTTTTGCCATAGTGGTTATGCCAGATTAAAATTAATTCCTTTCAGTTTTTGGCAAAGCCAGTAAATATTGAACACCATAAATCTATGCTAATAAACTGGATTAGTGGGACATAAAGGGACCAAATTCCTGTTCATTACTCTGTCTGCATTCCTCCTATTCATAGAAAACCTTCATATATTTTATGTCAAGAAAATCAATAATTTAATAGTGTCACAAGATTCAAAATGTAAAGCCACATCTATAAATGATTTTGATCTCAAATTCTCAGCAGAACTGTCATTAAATTGTGTAATTAAATAATGAAAATTTCTTAAAATTGGAAAATAATGTTTTGTAAGTTAAGTCAAAAACAAGAATCTGTTTCATGTAACTTTATCTATAAAGAGCAAAGGTTCACCGTGTTGAAATCTTTCTTAAGCTTTAAAAATTGTGAGGATATCTTCGAGAAAATTATTCTTAATCTGACATGACCACTCTCTCAAAATTTAAACCTATTGATTTTCAATTGAAAATCAACAGTTGTTTTCCTTGATTTGTCAATATTTGACATTTTTCAAAACATTTCAGCTTTTAATGTCGTTTCCCAAAAAATGAAATACTGTTACCTCTATATACATAATTTTAAACCATACTGCAGTTATGCAATTTGGCAAATTGCTTTCTGAAGGTTTTTTAAAATATATTTCAAAGAATTTTATCCCTTTCAAAATTATAGGTACTAGGCAGTATAAAGAAGCTTTAAATCACTTCCCAATTGGTACAATTCTGAGGTAAGAAACCTTTATTTCACTGCTTTACTAACAATCTGTCAGTTTGGCAATCCAAGAGCTCAATTTAAATTGAATTACTGTATTGTTAGGTTGGTAAATTGCTGGTACTGAGAAAGGTAAATGCCTACACTAAAGCAGAAAAATTAACTTGCACATAAAGCTTTTCTTTATAACATTATCTCAAGATCTTTACATTTGTCTTCGTTGGTGTCAACATTGACTCTCTGGCCAATTGTAACATAAAAACTAATTTCAATCAAAATTTATTTTAATAAATTTTTGTCCTACAAGCTGTCAATATACAAAATTACCAATGCCAATAGTATTTTATTAAGGCACTTGCACAATACCTTGTTTTCTAGGGCTATTAATGATATTATTACACTATATCTAGATGGTCATGTTTTATATCATGTCTTAGATTAAGAGAACCAAGTTGGTTATTAACTGTGATTAGATTTTGGATTAGCTGTCAGAAACAGCGAGTACTTTTTCGGGTTGTGTACAACTTGTTGTCTCTTGTTTCATTTGTAATTGTCTAGATACTATATATGGACTTCAAAAGTTACATTTTATGTAGTTTTTTAAGTTTTGTTTTTATGTGGTTTTGTTGCATCACTGCCTCAGATTTGGGAGGGTTGAGTTCTCACGAACATGACTAACCTAACATACTTTATGTGCCTGTCGCAAACCAGGAACCTGTAATCCAGTGGATGTCATTGTTTTTATCTTAAAATTTTACAATGTTTTACATGGTATACTTTCCTGGTCAATACTTGTTACATTTGAATATCATCTGTTTTTATTTTTGGAGGCTTTTCACAGCTTGCCCTAAGATGTGGATATGTGTCATTTATTGAAAGCCTAGGACAACCTATACATGTTCGTAATTAACAACTGTTACACATTCTGGATGGCAGTCTCACAGACAATCATCTTTTTCTATACTTACTGTTCCTGTTGGTGATGGTTTGGTTGCTGAAAATTGAAGGAAAAATATTGAATGATTATGATCTGAAACAGTAGAAAATATCAAAAATGAAAGTATGGTGAATCTTAAAATGATTATATTAACCACAGGAAAGAGCAGAAATAACCAAACAGTAGCCAAAAACCAGTATACGAAATAAGAATAGTAATAGACAAATCTGTGTTGCCAATAACTACAATAAAAATCATTCGCTATATCATTTACCATGGGAAAAAATCCAACAATCTGACATGCACATATTCAAATGGTAGTTAAAATGCAATCGAAGTTTCGACAAAATTTAAACAAAATTGTTGGAGAAGATTAATTGACAATTTTGGTAACAGATATCATAAAAAAGCAATGATGGACATGATAAAAACATTGACTCCATTGAAAGAGGGAGACATAACACATGTTTATGTTATTTTTAAAAACAAGAAACATACAATTTTTTCATACAATATCCGTTTCAGCAATACCCTACTTAGCCATTTAAAAATAAAATGCCATAATGGGACATGTAGAAGTTTAAATTCTGCTGTGATTTGGTGGATGGCTGTCTCATGGACAGTCATGCCATATCTCCTATTTTTACATTACAACATTGAAATGGCAAATGGTATCAACAAGAAGTTAACAACGACAAGGAATGACACAGTACGTTATACAACAAATATTTCCCAACGCCCTCATCTTAGAAAACAGCAGGCAGCACTTTTAAACTATGAATGTAAATGATATATCTTTCCAATAAAATGAAAGGATAATATATATTGTAGTATTTGTAGTTTCCCAATCTAGCAATATACATTATAGTGGTTCAATAAAGTCCGTTCTTAGCCCAACATTTGATGGTTTTATAAAACCATCTCCTGGACTTTTGAGGTAATTTCATTAGGTTTTGAATATAGTATAATACAACTAAAATCTCAGGAAATGCATAATTCTTTTGAAAATAAACATTTTGAAACCTATTACACGGCTTCACTTCACATCTTAAAAGCTTATGATTTTTTATGATGCCTTTAATGGAGCCAAAAACTAGATTTTTGTGACAATTTCCTAATTCATAAAATATAGAACAAATATGACACCAAACAACAAATTGTATCATAATGATTTAGCATGTTAACTTCTGTCAATATTTCATGTATGGCTGATGAGAAATAATCTACATGTAATAATAAATGCATGGCCACAGTTCCAGGACCAAAAATGAGGTCAGGCAAAGACATAAATTTTAAGAACTTGCACAAAGAACAGCTTAGTAGTGTGTCTTCCTCAGAAGACATGTGTCGTGTGCCGTCTATTTGCCATTAAAGGCAAACATTGAGGGTCACATGTAAAAATGGGTGGTAGATAGTTCATCTTTTCGTAAAACCATTAGAAAAAAAGATGTCCTTAATTTCTTAAAATATGAGATGAAATAATCCTATAGAACCTAGAAAATGATAAGTTGTGAATGTTTGGTAAATAACTGTTGGCATCTTAAGAAAGAGTATCGGAAAATAGAATTGGTATACTGCTACCAATCCAAACTTTTTAGTATATTGCAGGTGAAAATTGCAGTTTGCATTTACAGCATTGAATTCCTCGGGAAATAATATAGGAGGGGCAATACGACATCCATTGATAAAGAATCTATGAAAATTTGTTTAATTTCCATATGGTTATGGTTAAGGAGGAGGAGCAAATTAGAAATGGTACAACCTTTTTTTCTTTGCATTTTACAATTCGATGTTGCAGCCAAATTTAAAACATTAATTTCCGGGAAAATAAGATAGTTGTAACACTACATGTCATAAAAAAGAATCTGTTTGGTTAAAATATGTTCAACTGTTTCTGAGTAGAATGGAATGTGTGACGCCGCTGTTTCGAACGAAAGATGGCAGAAAGTGATCATTATATGTCCTACTGCTGGAAGCAGCAGGCAACACAAAAAGATTTTGTTGATCTATAATGTTTAGTAACTAAGAAACTGACCTGAACATGAAAACATGTTAATAGTCACTGGACCATGAAAATGTGGCAGACTGATATATACACCTAAGAATTAACTGACACGGCAAATATTGTTCGCCTATCATGTGATGTTATAAAGAAACTGACCTTGGCATAAAACACACACACACACACACACACACACACACACACACAAACACACACATATATATAGATATATCAAAATAAATTTGCACACCATTGCTAACCTATCATATTTAGTTGCTAAGAAACTGACTTCAGCAGAAAAACTTTATGATAGTCGATGCACAATGAAAAAAAGGTCAAAAACATATTGATATAAGAACCAAAGAATGAATAAGCACACAAAATATTGTTGCACATGACCTATAATTTGTGGCTAGTGATCAAAAGTTCTTATCAAGAATTTTAACCTAAGTCATTGGAACGTGAATGACATATTTACAGACTATGTATCAACTAAGAACTTTCTACAGAAAAAACATGATGGGTATAGATATAACAGTTGTTGAAAAATGAACTTAAATATGAAATCTTGTTGCTACAGTCATTCATCCATGAAAATAAGGTCAAGGTGAGATGACATATAGCAGGCTGGCAAGTACCCATTCAGATCTAACTTTAGGTCACATAGGTTAGGTAGTAAAAAGTTATTGATTAATGGACTTAAATATAAAAACCTGTCACAAATTTCGTAAAGTCATTGTACCATGAAAATGTGGTCAAGTGTCATATAACTGGCGATGAACTCTTAGCATACCAAATTTGGTTCACCTGAATCAAACAAATTCACAGTTATAAAGCTTTAAAAAAGTTTTGGGCCATTACCAATTCTTACTGAACCTACTCTTTTGGCATAATAGGTTTTTATCTAATTGAATTTCCATTAATTCATTTACAAAAACCCCCTCTACCTTAATCTGTTATGTGTTCTACCTGTATGAAATTTTATCTTAACTGAGCAATATAAAGTAATGTCAAAAACAATCTTTTTCTGCATAAAACAAAAGCATTAAATATAGTTATTAATTTTTTAAGGTCTCACACCACTGATATTAACATTTTCAATAGCAATTCAAAGATACAGGTCCATATATTGGTTTTGGAATACATTTTGTCTTGAAACAACCAATAAAGCACAACTTCAAAAATGTTATACATATAAAAGATTTTTTTAAAGCTGTAAATAAACATTCTAGCTTGATTTTCAGTGGATATTTTGGGGGGAAATCTTTAAAAATGAGCATTTGTATTAAAATGTCTTTCTCTGTCTTATAAATGTTACTTTAGCCAGAAATGGCTCAACTCAAAGCTCCTGCGAAAAAGAACGCTTCAGCAGTAAAGCGTATTTTTGGTCATTCATGATTTCAGTTATAGTATAAAACTGGAAATAGTCAAATAGACAAGAAAAAGTAATGATTATAAAAAGATAACACAATATATATTTATACATCTCAAAGGCCATTCAAAATCCTATTTAACATAAAACTGACTTTATACTACAAATCCATGTTTCAATCAAATTGTTAAAAATACCAGGTTGGACATCTGCAGAAAATCTTTAAATTTTCAGAACCTAGTGTCTCACCTGCTGTTGCTGTTGTCAATATAATTTGAGACTGTTATCCAAAACAAGTGTAAAAAGAGTCTATAAATTAACAGACAGGATTTTTTTTCAAAAAAACTATTTATATGAGAAATATACCTTTATAATTCGGAAAATGTTTCATTAAAATCCATAAATATCTGATTAAGTTCCTGAAATTTAAAATTAATTTTACCAACATAAACTGAAGGGTTATAATAATAAAAGGTTCACTGAAAGAAAAGAAATAAGTCCATTTATCAGTCAAAATATAAAAATAAATAATTAATATTTTCAAAAGTCTACTATGATATAACAGTTCCACAATCAGGAATTTGACAGAGCTAATTCAGTGTCAAAAACTTTAACCTTAAGGTTTCCCAACACTCAAGAGCAAACCATGAACAAAAATAAATGCACGAAGTCTAATTACTTAACAAAATACAAAAAATACGAATAAATTTTGACTCTAGATGATGTCTTAATTTTAATCATAAAGTAAAGTCTTCACATATTTCATGAAAATCAATGAAGATTTTCAAAGCTATTGAAGATTGGCAAAACGTTAACCTGAGGTGTGGACAACAACATTGACGACAGAATTGTGACTATATGTCTCGCCTGCAGCAATTTTTATCACAGGCGAAATCAAATATGAACAGTCATGTTCCAGCCAAATGAATTAATATTTCTTTATATGTGAATGTGTCCAGCAAAACTTTTAAGGCATTACAAAACACTTTGTATGGTATAGAAAAAATTTTGATTATTAAACGATGGCAGAGTATTTCAATGGCCTTACAAAACTAAAAATAATATTTCACACCAAACAAAAACCACTCCAACACTTACCTGCTGTTGTGTTAAGTCCTGTAAAATTAGTTTGATTAATATCTACAACACAGGTTATTTGCTATACCAAGGAAAATTATAGTGAAAGCCAAGTTATGTGGTTTTAATGCATTGAATTTTAAAAAATCTTATGAAACATCAGGAACGTTGGAACTAAAAGCTATTTGTTATCTTTAAACCTCACTTCATAAAATATAAGTTTAGGTCTTATTATGTTTGTGACAACACAGTGTACTAAATACATTGTCAAAATGACCATGTTTTGTCCCTGATTGGAGCTATATTTTTGGACTCCCATCTTTTGTTAATATCAGATCTGCTTTCTATAAACAATGTAGATCCAATCCGCAAAGATCTATATTACCATTTAAAACTGTATTTGACTTTTCAAGTCTTTCTTTAACAACACAGGCAAAAAAACACCCCTCCCTAAAAAACCGAATCATTCACTCCTGATAAAAGTTAACTTTCCGATGTCTTTTTTAAAGTTAGGTTTAAATATAAGGCTATCTTTAAAACTATATGTCTTCAGGATTTGCAAATGGGAGTAAAAGCTACATTAATGCACATTTATATAAAAGCATACACAAAACACTGATAACTAATAGGATAAAATCAATAACTATAATACTGTATGAAATAGAATGTGGATAAACTGGAAAGGGCTGAATTTTAAAATTATACTTTTAAATTACTTTGGAATTACTATTAACACTTTGCCACTTAGCAACGTTTATTTCGTTTTCATCATTAATATGCGTCTGTGACGTTACAATATCCCTTATACCCGCAGAACGTCGTTTGGGCAGCGCAAATTTAATAATCTTTTCTATGTACAATTACATTATGATTGTGAAGCCAAATTCCGACCGATTTTAATAAAATTTACACCATCAGTTAGATAATTTCCTAAAATTTCTTTCCATACTGGCGTGACTTTTAAAAAAACATTCAGTTTTACAATAACAGTATTTTAAACATATAGAAAATATTTCACGTTTAATAATACACGTAAAATAATGATATCGTAATTTTGCATCCGTTTTAACTTGTATTCTGCTATAAAATAATATGTCCAAACAGGCAAAAAAACTAGAGGATTATCCATCTGATTGTGAAATTGTCAAGAAAAATCGGAATTAATTTAGTGCCACAAATGTTTCTTTGAAAAAATGAAATTTACGAAGTATTTGGAACATCTGAAGCGTTCCATATCTTTTTGTCTAGAATACGTTACTCTTCATTTGATAATATTTAAAAAAACTACTAAAATTTATTGACAACATTTTATTTTCATTTACTAGAAATTCCGTTGCTTATAAGTTTTCTTGCGGCGATTATAGTTATACATCAATCGATCTACTTTATGTCATAGAATTCCTGTGTAGAACTGTACATTACTCTTCCGTAAAAATCGGAATACCTGCGTCTCTATGAAAGATGTTGTGACATTGTAGCGAACAGAGGTGTTTATCGCAGTTTTTGCATCCCAGCTGTGTAGTTTTTCTCTTTTTCTCACCCGTTTTAGTACAAAGTTTACATGTAGATCGTTTACAGCCTAACTTGACGTGACAGAGGTAATTTATAAATAGAAAAGTGTATTCACAAGCATTATATTCTAAATTTAAAATAAGATTGATATCAAGGCTGTGGTCCATTTCATTTTAAAAAAATACCTCTATCAATGATTCGTTGCTAGCTAGTACAGAAACTACTTTATTATCCATTCAAACTACAGACACCATATCTTCCGTTTGCCTGCAGAGGCTACAAATTGACCAGTTTGCATTCTAGGGAAGTCTTTTGATTCTTGTGGGAAACCTTTTCTCAGGTTTTGACGGATAGTTCCACAAGCATAAATGCCATCATTCAAGAGATCTTTCATTAAAGGGATAGATGTAAAATAGCTGTCAAAATAAACATGATGGTTTTTGTTGCGAATGGTCTAAGTCAAATTCTGTACAACACGATGTACTAGACCTTTGCCGTTGTTAACTGTTGTTTCTTTCCCCATGAAAATATCGTATTGGTGGCAATACCCAGATTTGCTGTTGCATCTCATCCAAAGTTTAAAACCCTATTTTGTTGGTTTAGATGGGATGCACTGTTTAGCGGCACACCTTCCACGGTAAAGAA
>JARWCS010361331.1:0-10612 GCA_034783895.1 Geukensia demissa | reverse complement strand
TTAGCCTGTAGTTATCCCTGTATCACCTGAAAAGTATAATCACTGATTCATTAGCCTGCAGTAATCCCTGTATCCCTGAAAAGTATAATCACTGATTCATATGCCTGTAGTAATCCTGTATCACCTGAAAAGTATAATCACTGATTAATTAGCCTGTAGTTATCCCTGTATCACCTGAAAAGTATAATCACTGATTCATTAGCCTGCAGTAATCCCTGTATCCCTAAAAAACTATAATCACTGATTCATTAACCTGCATAATGAGACCAGGTTGGTTTTGGTCTAAACTTTTACTAATAATTTGGATTATAAGTTATGTATTCTTCAACCCAGAGTGCTTAAGAAATTCAACCACGGGCTGCTTATTAGAATTGGCAAATTCCAGAATTCTTTCAAGGCCTGTTCAAAGAATTTTTTGTTTCCATAGTTTGGAATCACCCGAAATCAATAATTCTTGTTCCCTTCCCTTCTTTAAATGTTTCTCGATATAAAATTGTCCTTTTCTCAAAGAATATTCTGTTATTCAATATTGCAATTATGTGGGTTTGCAGGGTGCTTAAGGATTTCAATCAACATTAAGTGAGGGGGCTTTTAGCAGCAGATTTGGTTGGCGTTTGGACTAATATTTGACAAATACCTCAGATTCAATGAATTATGAGATTTGGCTCGTGTTGGGAGAAACCTTTGAAAAATCCATGATTAAATGTAAAATAAGATTTTTGCTGGTGTTAGGACTAAACATTTGACAAATCCCTTGGTTTATATGTATTACAAGATCCAGTGGGTGTTGAGACTTACCTTTGACAAATCTCTCAGATTGAATGTATAATGAGATTTGGCTGGTGTTGGCAGCATGTTATTTCCCATTCTGTAATACACAGCTATGCTTGCAGACACCAATGGAAGTAGTTGTTCCTTGACTTCTGATGCAAACTCTCCTTCTTGGAAGAATCGGCCCAACTGTACTTGGTATATGTGTTGTAATGATCTGGTTGATGGCAATGGCATTGCAAACATACTGAATAGATCAGTAAAATATATTAGGGAAAGCAAATCATATGTAAAAGGTGATGAATATGAGGAAAAAAGTTAACACAAACTACTGTACAACTAAGTGTTTAAATGACAGAAAAAAATCTACTAGAAAGAGACTCTATGAAACCTGTAATCGCACACCTGGAGCAAATGTTAGACTGAAAGAGAGCATTAGTTGATCAAAAGCATTATATTTTATCACAGTGAACTACACTGTAGTTGATGTTTCCTTAAAACCACTTAATGCAAATGAGGATTCCATTTTGGGGTTTTTGATTTAATATCTTCTGTAATGACTTTTGTTTTCAAATACGAAACAAAACTCCAATGGGATGATGACAGGCAAATAAAATGAACATGATGCTTTTCATAAAAAACAATTTTGGAATTCATATAGGATCCTGTGTTAAACTGAGTTTTGGTGTGACTACCATATTGGGTTGGATGTCGAAAATGCCAGACACAATTTTGGATAGAGACCATGAAATGATCATTTCAGCAAAGTTTTGTTAAATAACATAGTAGTTTCAGAGGAGATATATTTGAAATTCATCCCCCCTACTTTTTAAATTTTTTTTTTTTTAGATTGACAGCCATCTAAATCAGAGGTCGGAGGCATTGTACACCATTTTGGAAAGGGACCATCCATGGATGATTTCTGTCAAGTTTAGCTAGGATTGGCTTGGTCTGTTTAGATGAGATTTAAAAAAAAACTTTTATCCTTATTTTTTTCTATTTTTGGCCTGACGGCCATCTTGGTTGAAGTTATCAGACATTATTTTGGACCTAAAAATCATTTTGTAATTGTGGATGGATGGACAAAAAACAATGTATGCTAAGTGATGAAAAAAGCTCACATGGCCTTTAACACAAAGTGAACTAAATATTGACATTTGACAAGACATAAGAAAAATTTTTTAAGAGAAAAATTTTTAGAAACTTGGAGTGACAAGAAATATACATGTTAGAATTAAAAATTATAAAGCTTTATAATGCATAGATACCAGAAGTTTTTAAGTAATCTGGGACTAACGGGATTCCTTCCTCCACCTGGTGGACCACAAGCTGCCACTACTGTTACATCAAATATTGTCTGCAATAGAAATTGACAAATACAGGTTAAAATCCTTCTGAAAAGAATATCTAAACAAAACAATGTGACATACTAGTTCCCCACAGATTTTTCTGGAGGAATTCTTTATCAGCTGGAACATGCACATTTATATAAATTTGTATATACTGCAGAAGTTCTTCAATTTTAACTCATAGCTGACATTAATGTGAAGTTAAATGTTCCAAATAGCTTTACAATTAGATATCTGCCAATAAAAATGGTATACTTCAAAGTACCTTCCAGGAAAGACTTTTTGTATCATAAAATCCACCAAGTTCCAAGAACTGCCGCAGAAGTTCCAGGGGTGGTTGAGCTCCATACTCCTCTGGAGCTGGCATGTTAAGATCATCTACAAACACAAACTTTTTCCTGCCTCGAGGAGCCCCTAATGTGTCTTTGCCCTTTTTCATCAATTTGAGCATAATATTGTCCTGTAATCGAGCTGAGGTGGTTTGAGCACTGCACTGGATCATAGAGTACAGAATACCAGTAGAAGTTTTAGGCTTTGAGCTTCCCATCAGAACATCATAGTCTTTAGGTTCATCCTCCTCGCCAAATTTTGTCAAGTTAGAGATGTTCTCTAATAAGGAGGAGTGTTTAGAGGAGTAATTCAGAACACTGCCTAATATTGTATTACTTTTCAATGCAGTACCACCATCTTGTGCTAGCTTGCCCAGCATGTAATTTATTAATGCTGATTTCCCAACTCCAGAGTCACCTACAAATACACAAATTTTATTAATAATTAAGAATTTCCCCAAATACTGATTTATTCTTATTCTAAAAGGTCATTGACACTGAACACTTCTGACAAATATTTATTTAAATGTATGTTTAATGGAACTTGAATGTAAAATTAATTTTGATTGGATAATTCAAAATATGCTGTTAGAGCCACTGATAATGAGATGAAACAAGCTAAGACAATGTTAAAACAACCTAAATTAAATGCAAATTGAAAATACTTGTAGAATAATAGGAATAACTGTTTTTTATTCAAATCAATCTATGATTTGACTGTCACAAATATCCATTTTACTGGCTGAGTTTTTAAATCTTGAGAACAATTTAATTACAGTGATTGCCATCAGCACAACATCTGCTGTTGTTGTTTAAAAGTCAACTTAAAACAAAGATTAAGTAAAATAGTTCTAACTAACATTAATAAAAAAAATATATAATTTATTTTCCAGCAAAATATACCTGTCAAGAGCACAGCACGTCTATTTAAAAGCAACAAGCCTGTCAAGAATGAAAACCTGACAATGTCTACAGTTGGGGTGATCTCTTGTTCCTCTCTCTTTTTCTTGTGACCTGAGGACACACCCATTGTTTCGCCAATGGTTATGATAGCTCCTCGTTCTATTAGCCATTTTGTAGATGGAACTAATGTGTCCCAAGGAACAAAGTTACCCGATTCCATGTCAATAAAGTATCCATATATACTTCTATTACCAGTCGGCAGTCGCACTCCTGAAATTATTAACATTACTTTTTACTATGAATATAATACTTAGCTAATATAAATAACAGGATGAAGAAAACATACAAACTATAGATAATGACAGTAAAACAGGAGTTTTATTATCTATCAGGTTAATAACAGTTGTTCATTCATGAAATAACTTCTAAAACATAATGACAGCTTTTAAAAAATCTGAGCTGATCAAGTATAATTCCTTGTATGTCCCTTATGTAATTTTCATCACATCCCAAGCCAGGGGATAAACAACAATAAATTTAGTGATTTGGTAGTAATTACACCAATCTAGGCTTTTCCAAACAGGCAATGTAAGCTGCTTCAGTCAAACCTCATTTGATGTAAAACGGAATCATTCAGGTAACACTTGTAAGGCAAGACCAATATTGTGGACTTCTTTCCTTTGATAGTTATGGCAAGTAAATTCAGATTTAGCACTGGTATTGTTGTTATAAAGTAGAACTGGGGTATATTGAAGAACAGTTGAATGGCATCAATGAGGTTTCAAAACACATATGAAAACGAAAATAAATACACAACACAACTTATAATAACAAATTATTTATCCAGAGACAAGTACATTCATTTGAAAGGTTATAATGGTGTTTAAACAGAATAGACATAGGTCTAGTGAAATAGGTTGTTAAACATTGTATAAATGATACAATGAAGGGTTGATGTTGATGTTCTAAAATTGTCTGACAGTGTCCAAAATTTGAAATTATAAAATTATGAATCAAATTAACACAAAAAGTAAACAAAACATAAAACTTAAAAGAAAGTGATCATACTTAATGATATGCATCCTGAAACTAAACAATTCATTCAATGTTAATATTAGAAATATAAATTACAACCAACAGATTTGATATGTGAAGCACCTTATGTCCTATAAATATAGCACTTATAAATATCTGGTAACATTTAACCAGTAACTCATTTCTACAAAACGGTGGACACGCTTCACAGTTTCTCTTCTTAGATGGCAAAGTTACAAGCATCTATAAAAAATTTTTTATTGAAAATCTGCAAATTATGCTAAAAATTAGCAATAATGTTAGGGAAATATGACTGGTATCCTGTCAGCACTTCTTTTCTTATCTAATCATGAATCTATGACATGTCTATCTGGAAAACAGCTAATCAATACATTTTTATAAAATTTTAATAGGAAATGCCATAGTTTAAAGAAAGGTATTTCTTAAAGCTGAGAGTACACTGCAGTGCTAATTTCTATGATTTCTTACAAACACACAACTCATAACAAAGAACATTTCAAAAATGAAATGAATAGAATTTTAGCAATAATCTTACCCAGAGGTGGTTCAACTTCAAACAATTCTCTCATGTAATTGTCAAATTCATTACAAATGTTGATGTCTCTTTCCACTTTGTCCTGTCCACGTCTGTTTACATTGTCATCATCGTCAACATCCTCCTGACGATGGAAGTTACCTCCGATACTCCAAGTGTAGGCAAATACAAACAATTTCCCCAACAAATTTACAAGCTGAGTAGGGTTTTTCATCAAATACAGTACTCTATCTGATTCTTCAGGCCTGAAAATATTAGTGCAATTAAAATAAATACATGTACATGTAGTTTTATTACCATACAGTCAACCTTAGGTAATTCAAACTCTAAATGTTAGAACAATATGGTTACCTAATTTTTTTTTTATTCCTTTCAACATTCATTGCCTGTTTTTGACAAATAGTCCTATATCTTGAACAGTTTTAATGGATTCCTTTAGTGTTTGAGCTACCGAAGTTTGTCTGCATTTAAAGATTCTTGCCTTAACATAAGACTCTTGATGCCCTTGGTAACAGTTCCTACCAATAGTACTAGAAATGGAAAATAAACTGCACCTATTCAGTTCAAGTGGTTTGTCTGTTGAGAAGAACCAGACAAATCAGAACTAATCAGCAGAAAATGATTTAAACCTGGTTCAAACCACATAATGAAAAGGGCACTCAGATTTGGTAAATGACTTTTTTAATATTTTAAAAGTAATCATCTACCCACAACTTATAAAAGGCAAACCTTAGATATCAATAAATCTGAAAGTCAATCACAAGATCTGTTTGAAAATATTTTGCTTCTTTCTAAAAAATTAAAAGATTGAATCTAACATGAATTGCAGCAGTAGACTGCCTAGACACAATTTTTCATCTTAGTTTTAAAAAAAGAACTAAATTAAAGTTAGGTACATCAATATTTTGACCTATAATATGGTTAAAATTTATAGTCAACCTTGATCTTATATTTGCATTTTTTGCATAAATGCAAAGTCAAACCCCAGGGAAAGGGTATACTTCAAAGAAATCTAACATATATGAATGATGATGTTTTGCAGAAACTGCACCTTTATTTGGCATCAATATATATTATTTTCTAAGACTCAATTTTCTAAATAAGAGTTGAACAAAGTATGACAAAACAAGACCAAGACTATGTTTTTTATTTCTTTGACATTATTCATGTATTTATCTTAGCATTTATTTTACATAACTCCAGTGTTTTTTATTTCTTTGACATTATTCATGTATTTATCTTAGCATTTATTTTACATAACTCCAGTGTTTTTTTATTTCTTTTACATAATTCATGTATTTATCTTAGCATTTATTTTACACAACTCCAGTGCCATCACATGCTTTCATATAAAATGTGCATCATACCGCTGAGTGAGTTATAAGTTATATAAAACTTAGCTTGCAAATGTTATATTCAATAAGTGTATAAATACAAATGTGTAAAAGTTACAGTGATTTACATATCTCAACTTGTTCATATCCTTTGACAAAAGACAAAGTGAAATGTAAACTGTTCTTTTTTAAAACAAAATTTATGGAAATTTGGTGTATCATGAAATTACATGGAAAATATCTCAAAAACACAAGATTCATGTGTAGTTTAAAATGATCGACAGAAAAATAATGTGAGGTCACTCTATATATAAAAAATAAACAACTTACATAGACACAGACACAGAATATAGGCTAAAAAGTAGCAAAGTATAATGAAATACAAAATCAATATAATGCTGATACAATACAGTAAATGGATTATAAAAAAATTTCAGAAACCTTAGACTGTTACATGTGAGGATTGTCTTGCTCAGTCCAGTCTACATTAAAATGTACAAAGATGATTGTACAAAAATGAAAGAAGAATTAATTTCCTAAAAACCTATGCCTTGATTGGATTGGACTTGGAAATATTCAAGAAGGTACAAATTTCAGAAGGGGTTGGCTTAATTTTCAGCTTGCTGTGTCAAAACTATAGACACTACAGGGTATAAACTAGTGTATATGCAAGAATTGGTAACTCTACAACCTGATGCAAGGATTTTGCCAACTGAAACCTACATCACTCACACTTCTGGTTGACATGAGCAAAAATATGAAAACATGGAATATTGACAAGGGTGGCCTTCCATACATGACCCCAGTGTTCACAACTGTGACTCCACCCTGGTGTCAGGACATCTGTTGATCTTTGCCATTTACATAAACCACATTCATTGCAGGGTTTCTTAGAACTGTCCTTTTTCAGTGCCAAAAACACTTTAACATAGAGAAAGTGTGTCCATTGGAAATGGAAGTCCCTAGCCTGGCAAACAGGAAATAGATATATGGAAGACCTGAAAAGGGGAGACACGGTATAACTAACCCTGACAATGCTGCAGATCAAATATCAAATCAGTCCAACTTATACAAGCCCAGAAATCTTTGACAAAAAATGACGGACTTACACATGGGGGTAAAACTTAACGCCCAAGTGGCCTAAAGGCGGGGGCATCAAAAACTTTATAATACATGTATTTTTACTTGGATGCCCATTTGTTGATAATAAAGCAAGATTTGGAGACTATCTCCTCTCCAGGAGTGGACATCAACTTATCAAAATCTTCTATGCACAAAATTTAAGTTCCCCTGACTTAACTGTGCAAGCAACCTTGACTAGGTTGCATACCTATGTGAGATTAGATCATGTGTCATAGAGTAATTAAGATCTAAACCACATTGGGACCAGATAATAAGGAGGGTAGAATCCATGAATTTCAAGAAAAATTTTTTACTGTTGAAAATCTTAAGTTAAATATTTATCATGAAAATGTTGAACCCATTAGAAAATGATAAGACTATAAAAGCTCATAGTAAACTATCATAAATGAGGAATATTTTTATTTGTTCAACTTTAAATTTTAGTCCTTAATTACAGTACCTTGCTGCACTTTTGTTAGATGAAGACTGAGTTGTGTTTTCTTTAGTTAAACTGGTTAAACTGGTCTTAGAAGCACGTTTTCGGTCTGCTCTCTTTTTTGACCTAGAAGAACTCCTACTTGAAGCCCTACTTTCTGACCTAATTTCACTCTCAGTCTTTTCTTCCTCTTTGTCTGAAAACAGGTTTATTAAACAATTAATTTCTATATAATCCATGAAAGTCACAGGTTGTTGATGGCCTTAGAGGAAATGCTACCTACAAACAATTTCCATATTCTGTAAATTTAAATTAATTTTGAAATAAATCTGAAAACAAGACAAAAACATTTCACACAAATTCTTGAAAATAAATTCTACACCATAATCTTCAATGCAAAGGTTCAATGGTCAGTTTTAAAGTGACAAAGTCTTCAAAAGTTGTCATAGTTTTAATAAGCTAATGCAATATATGTCAAAATCAGCATGGGAAAGGGCATTTTTATTAAGTTTGAAATTTATGAGGGATTTGGTTTCATTGGATTTTAATAGAAACATAAAAAGAAAATTTTGGGGGTCACAGGGCAAAAAAATTGAATGTTGTATTAGAAAAGCAAAGTTTAAAAATCAGTGAAAAATATCAAAACATGGCTAGTAGGTACTTGATCACTGCTGAGACTTTGAAATAAAATCTTAAATGCAAAAAATATAACTTTTTGTGTTAAATTTAACATCAAATAAATAATACAGCCAAGACAAAGGAACCAGTGTTAAGAGGAATTGAGAAAAAGATGTATCATAAGACTTGTCTTTAAGACACATTGCATAAAGAAGAAAAGTAGAAAATTTTCTCATATTATGTTCATTTCAATGTGTCTGTACATTTTTACTTTATATCACCGTGGTAACTACCTATTGTACCAATCTAATGATTCTTCTCCTATTGAAATGTTGAAATATAAACTGTTGAAATGAATCATTTAGAAGTTTTTGGACAACAAAACTAAAGTTTTATATAATACAAGTGCAACCAAATAATATGATGCAATATACAGTGAAATACGGATAAACACAAGTTGCATGCATTTACCGTATGTCAAATATTTTTTAATCTGGTTTATCATGAAATGTTAAGGAGGCAAAACATTTACTGGTATCTCTATTTAAATTAACAATTTATTATAGTGGTAACATTTCTACTGAACGTGAAAATATTCTTCAAATCTGGAATTTCTTTTGTAATTTGGAAGTTATTTTCTTTGTCCAAATTAGCCTTATTAGGACCATTGGGTTTCATATTCAATATGTTTATGTAATGACAAATGGCATAAAGTGAAGCCACTGCCAATTTAAAGTAGATTTTGTATGAATTCATTAATTTGTGAAATTAATGTAGTGTATTTTATGCCAAATTTAGAAAAATCCTTTTTAATCTTTGAGGGGTCAATGCTTTTATGCCTAAAGTGGTCAAGTTTCTACTGTTGTGAAAATCTACCCCATGACATCCCTACACAAGAACACTGACAAATATCTAAGACCTGTGCATTAAACAACATATGATAATGCATGACTAGTGTAGGCCTAAATGTGATAGATTCATGCATATAATAATACAATATATATTTATATCAATTGCCAAAGCCTGAATAAATCTTGTCGCAGTGAAGCTTTCTACTTACCTAGTGTGGCTGGTGTAACAAAAAAACAATATATTTACCATTTACAACACACAAACAAAATAACTTGTCAAATGATACAAATACTACACATATGACTTTAATCTTCAAAACATCTATGTGCAGAACAAAGATTTCCGAAGTAAAATTTTGACAACTTTTGTATCTTATAAACTAAACTTGTCACTCCAAAAATCAAAGCTAAGTTCAATCACACAGACCTACAATATTGACAATACCTATTTTTTTCCGTCTGGTACGATTTGGCAGCACTAACAGAGTGATTCCCATATGTTTAAAAAAGTAAACAAGTTATTGTCTCAATTCCTCATCAAAATTTTTCTATGAATGAAATCTTCCATATACATTTTGTAATTAAAAATAATTTTCAAAAATTACACAAGATAAATTACTAATATTAATTCCTGTATAATAGAATTACACATTTGACAGATTTTCTTACGTGACACCATCAAAAATATATTTGATAAAAATACAGTGAATACCTTCCCTACATTGAGTGCTAAAACAAATAAGGAACTTTGTAAAATTTTGTCAATTTTCTCCAACTACCACAACAAATAACTTTGCATTTACCTCGTACAGGTTTAGGATCTGGTAAAACAATAAATTATTGTAAATATTATTATTCAGTTGTATTATGTAAAGTTGACAATCCTTACATTGGAATAACACTAGGATAAAGAAATGACACAACCTATTCCTAAAAGCTAAAAAAAGCAAATTCACCCCTCTTATTCTTGTAAAACCCAATACCTAACCTTAAGTGTAAGGTCCAATAAAATAAATGAATGCATTTTTGTCAAAATACAAAATATACTAAAAATGTCAGTATTTAAATTGACATTGCATCAATGGTGATTATATCTCCTGATAAAGCCAAGCCAATTTAAAATTTTCATTCAATTCTGATTTGGCATTTCCACTTATTTAAACCTCAAACAAATCTATATGATTCTTTATTAAGAACAAAAAATGAAAGATCTACAGTCGAACTTCGGTAGCTCTAACTCGAAGGGACCGCCGAGATTTGTTCGAGCCATCGGTTGTTCGAGTTACCGAAGTTCCGGAAATGACACGT
>JARWCS010361321.1:0-10612 GCA_034783895.1 Geukensia demissa | reverse complement strand
ATTTATAGACAGGGAGTAGAAAATGTTATAGCAAGTATAAACTCTTTAGTGCCGTATTAAGCTATTTACAAGAAAGTAACCAGGAATTACTGATCCATGCAGATCTATACAACTACCAGACTTATTGATAGGAGAATGCCTTAATGTTTTAGAAGAAAACATGATAGAAAATATATATAAGATGTTAAATTATTTGAAGTACACAAATGATATTACAATTTTAGGTAAAATGATAAAAATGCAAAAACTTAATAGAAGGAGCAAGACCAAGCTTTATCAACATAAAACTCGAGGCTCAGAAGGCTGAGCTTGTTACACTCACCAGACATTGGGCCTATCGGAAACAAACATAAAATGACTTATCATGGCAATGATTGTGGTTAAACTTTATACATGACCTTGCATACATGCTTCCTGTTAAATATTGTTCTCTTTGACCACGCAGTTTATGAGAAAATATTTTATTTTTCAGCCAATTAAAAACAAGAATCATCAGTGATGGCCATGTTTTTAGTCTGATAAAGACAAAATAAGGAAATTTTATTCGGTACCCTAAATAAATGTTTCATATGAAATATAAATCCATTTGGCTAAGTGGTTTCAGTGGAAAAGATTTTTCTATGTTTCAGCTAATTAGAAACAGAATCCTCCATGGCGGCAATGTTTTTTGTCCAATTTGGAGCAAAATGAGCTATCGTTGTAAATGCCCTTATACAGATGCCTCCTGTCAAGTTAAGTTCCACTAGGCCTTGTCGTTTCAGAGGGGAATAGTTGTCTTTTAATCCACCGATCAGAAACAAGAATTGTCCATGGCGGCCATGTTTGTTGACAGATTGGAACAAACCGAGCAACCTTTATAAAGGACCTAATACAAATGCTTTCTGTCAAGTTTGATTTAAGTTTAGGATGGATGGGCAGACAACAGAGGCCAGGTAAGCTAAAAAAAATGTTCTTTAAGTTTCAAAATTATCTTAACTGCTAATTGAACATCCAATCAAGTTGCTGTTGTGCTAGTAAAAAGTATATTTTTATAGTGCTACAGCCCAAGTATCAATCTCATCCTGTGGGGGGGGTGGGGGAGGGGAGTTGATGGTTGTTAACATACTTTTGGTAATTTGCTGTTTAGAACAGTTTTAAATGACCATTACCAATTCAACATCACCATCATAAGACCCTCATTTAATACAGGACGAGATCAATGAACAATTTGGTTCTTGAACAGTTCACAATTTTAAAAGCCTTCTGGGTGTTTGAGACTACATTTAACTTTTTTTTGAAGAATTTCCTCTTTTTTTCTAGCATTTTACTTATGTAAGCGTGTGCTGAAATAATCTATCTCGACTACATATACATGTTCTTCCATTCTCAATAAATTCTGTTTGAAAGGACAATATAAAGAGCAAAATAGAAAACTTTTCCCCATCTGCATAAAACATCGTACTTTCGTATTACCCCATGCAATGGGTTACCATACCCTTGATACATGCAGGGATTTAGCTAGGATTTTCAAACCATAAGTCATATTTGCAGACAGCTTGATGGGCATAAATTTTCATGTTCAGAATTGATATAAATCTAAAGTTATATGTAAGGCAACAGAGAGTAGTAATTTTTAATTCTTCAAATAATGTTCCAATACTGCATGAATTTTTATAATATTATATATATCAGCATTGCCAAAAAGAAAACTTCAAATCTGTTAAAATCAACCCTTTCAATATAAATGACCATAATTTTTCTTAGAGGCTTCATACCCTTAAAAAGTTAATTCAGAATTTAGGTGGTCTGTACTGATTATACATCAACCACATATTCAGACCAGCTCTACGGACAGATATATATTTCTAGATTCACCTAGTTTACTGTCACGGTCCAAATTAACTTATAGTTAAAAAAACTGTAAGTTAACATTTTCAAAATGAAAAGAGACCATTCCTTCTATTTCTGTAAAATTATTTTAGAATGATGTGAAGAAATGAACAAGCATTTTGACCCACTTTTTTCCACAATGTAACAAGCCCTAGCTAAATCCTTCCAAGTATTAACAAGTAATGATGTTAACATGCATGCAGGAAAACTGTAGATATTTGCATTAAGTTACAACAAAGGACATCTTGTCCTTAAATATCACAGAAACAACTGCTTCAATTCTGAGACCAACAAACATAAACAAATCATGAATTCTATTTTAGTGTTTTATTTATTTCATAAGGAATGCAAACAGCCCAAAAGTTACTGGGTGAACACTCTCCTCATATGAAAGACTAAAGCTATATGATTGTTTGATGTAAATATGAAAATAAAAAGATATTGGGTTAATTTCAGCGAGACTGCACTCCTACCACAAGAAAGACAGAAGGAATATACAAATGAAGAGGTCTCAATAGGGCCTTCAAAAAAGGTGGAAAACTACTCCTTGTGAAAAGCTCTAAATCTTCCAAAATAAATAAAAGGTGTATATTTAAAAATAATTCTTCACCTTAATCATAAATACAAATTTTTTAGTTACAGAATAAACAAAACATATGATTACTAACAGTATGTTCTGGAATTTAAGAATTATGTGAACGAATTAGAGGCCAAGAGTCAATCAGGTTCAAGTGACAGGGGTCAAGTCTGTCTTACCAGGTCAAATAAGAACAAATTGATGGTGGCAATGTTTGACGTCCAAATTCATTGAAATAGAAACCTTAAAAAACTAACTTTACAAGTCTGTTTTTTTTTTTATCAAGTTTTAATTCAATTGGCAAAAATGAAAGGAAAAGTTAAATATGGCATCAATGTTTTTGGTAGATTGTTATATGTTGAACTAAGTGTATCTGTGATGGCAATTTTGGCTAGCATACACGGATATCCATTGATAAAAACTAACTCCTATTGGAACAGTTGTTTCAGTTAGCAATTTATGACCACACAGTAACTTACTGCAATTCTTTATAAGTATTATATGATTACATGCATATTGGCAGATAAGATTGTAATCATGTCTTTCTGAATTTAATACTTATCTGGTATTTGGTCTAAATGAAAATGTTGTCATTAAATTAAACATAGTAATCATTCATATGAATATATTTTCTCAGTATAAGGGCTCATTTATACTTCAAAAGCGATCATTGCGTGACTGACATACGACAGTCGCATGACGTCGCACGAAAATTGCTGGGTGTTTACACTTGTCGTAGTTTGTTAAAACTTTAAATCTCAGACAAAATTGTGCGCCATTGTGCGGTAGTCATGCGATGTTCACGCAACAGTTGCGAGATGTTGCACAACAATCCCACGACGAAGTATAAATGAGCCCTAACTGTTGATGATACAGCTCCACCTAGTGTGACATCTACAATGACCTGGCAGTTTGTGTTTGTAAGGATACCTATAGGTTTGTTCTACAGTCATTTTCCTATACTCACTTTAGAAAAACATTCCACTGATTTTTATCATGTGTTTTTATTCCTGATTTGTTACACCACTGTTCCAGGTAAGGGAGAGATTAGCACTGGTTTAACCCTGCCAAATATGTGCCTGTTTCAAGCCAGGAAACTGTAGTCCAATGGTTGTTGTTGTTAAAATAGTCAATTATTGTTATTCGTTCTCCATTTTTCAATATATTAGGTAGATTATGGTCTGGACTACGGTTCATCACTGAAGTCCATAATGGACATGTAGAAGTTTCTTTCCAACTGTTATTTAGTGCATGGCTGTCTCATAGACAATCGTGCCATATCTTCTATTTTTATATTTGGATCACCTGACTATGCTTATGTAGTTCCAAAAAGTTGTGTACCAGTTAGGATTCTTCCATGAGTTTAGGAAAATCAATAAGAAACATATCTGCAAGTGTCCAGTACTAGCAGTGGCAATGTCGAATGGGTTCAATGAGCTCTTACAATTAATAATTGATGTAATGATATAAAAGATGGCTGGTAATTCAGTCTTTCCATTGCTATGTCCTAATATGAATGTTGAAACAAGGAATGACAGATGACAAAAATTATTATAATGAATTATAGCTGGATAATTGCCTTTAACAATACAACTGTAAGATTTGTTTCCCCTGAATGACATTCAAAGCTATCATTTTTCATGTTTTAGATATGTTAACAGCTTTTGATACCATGAATGGTTTTTAGTTCCTATGGAAGGTCAAGAAAATTTTTTGATGCTGACAGCTTGGTTTATAAACATGTTTAAACCTGATATTCTAAACAGGTTGGAACAGACAATACATCATTTGCTTGTAAAGAGCTAAAACCAACAACCTATGTCTTAAGCTTGTAGAGAATATGGAAGTATTACTTACCAAACTGTTGAGGTGGTCTGGGTATCTCCATTGGTGGTTCATCACCAGTGTTCTCATAATCTTCCTGTAATGCACAAAAATCCTAGAAATATTTCCCTTCATTTGATCTAAAGAATTTCCTGTTTAGATACAAAAACTCCAATTAAATTCTAATTACTCTGTCAACTTAAATTAAATCTAGGTTTACCAAGAGAAAAACTTAAACCAGAGGCTCCCTTGATTTTTGTAGAGATTCCAGCTGTAGTTTGACCTTATGATTGTATACAATTAGGTTGGTTAGCAAATTTTCCAAATATTTCTTAATTTAACAGTAATTGCCTGTGGTAACCATCGAATTTAAAAGCAGGATCACCAGACAAATTCTGGTAATTATAAGTAATAATAAGTTCACCAACTTTGGATGAGATTGGCCAGAGTTTGAGAAAACTCTTGAGTAGAATCATCATATAATATTACAGCAAAGTTTGGTGTAGTAGGTTCAGACTATAATATGTTCTTGTATAAGAGCATATTAAAGATTTGGGATATCTTTTGCACTAGTAAGAAATTCAGTCATTAATGTTGGTCTTAATAAGGTGAAATGGGCCTATCAGATTTGCCTTGTCTATCCGCACTATGTCCAACGTCTATTTATTCTGTAATTATAGAAGGTAGATTTATGAAACTTTGCAGGTGTTTTATGGGTGTTTTGTGCATCTTATGCACACAAATTTGGTAGACCTTGACTCAAGGTCAGTCTGGATATCATCATCTTTTGACTTTTTCACTGAAAGTTATATCCAAGTTTATGTTTTTTCAAAAACTTTACAAGATACCTAAATAAAACTTGTTTGAGATTGCACGGGTGTAACATGAATTTTACAGATGCTAATTTAGGTGACATTGAGGTCAAGGTCACTATAGGGAAACATTTTTACACCCAGAAAATCTGTTTTTCACTGAAATTTAGTTTTTGTTTTCTTAGAAACTATATTTGATATATAAATGAAACTTATTTTGAGGTTGTATTGAAATAGCATGCATGTTTTTGATGGATATTTTGATGACCTTGAAGTAAAATTCATTAACGGGAAATAGATTTCAACTTATAATATCTGCCTAATAATGCAAGTTATGCCCAAGTTTTTTTTCTTATAAACAGTATTAGTTATCTAAATGAAACTTGCCATGAAGTTGCATGGGTATAACCATGGAAGTATTATATTGATATAATCAATATAATACTTCCATGGTATAACAAATTGAGATAACCTTGATCCTAATGTCATGTAGGATCTTGTTTTAACTATGAAAATGGTTTTTATTGAAAGTAATGTTATTTTTTTCCCAGAAATTTAAACAGAAACAGAAATTAACTTCAAGCAAATCTCCTACTGAGTAGTAAAGCCAAGATTTGATGTATTGGTAGTTAGGTCATCATATAAAATTCTGAAATGGAACCGAATAAATAAGATCCAGGCAAACGGCCAACAAGTTCTCTGAAGGACTTTTCTGTTGTATTCAAGAAAAATAACAGCTTCAATGGCAGCCATTTTGACTATGGCTGGAGTCAAGATGACAAAAAACTTTTAAGGGGTCTATCAAAATACAATGTGCTACTGCATCAAAGCATTGTTCCAATCTGCCCTGGAGTTTCAAAGAAGATTACTAAATCAAACTATAAATGTCAAAGGTGATATCTCAACAATAACAGATAACAAACATATGTAAATTTATTGCAATAGCTCATATATGTTAGATGATTCTTTTTCTGAGATCTTACATCCTTCTTTAGACATACTGAATTTAAAATTTAATGATTCTTTGTCAGAGTTCTAAAAGAAACCTTAGACATATCTGAATGTAAGATTGAATGATTCTTCTTCAGAGGTCTTACATCCTTCCTTAGACATATCTGCATTTCTGATTTGATGATTCTTTGTCAGAGTTCTAAAAGCCATCCTTAGACATATCTGAATGTAAAATTGGATAATTTAATGTCAGAGATCTCACATCCTTTTATTTCAGTTTAATCATTGATTTCTTGATATATTGAATATCAAAATATAAGTTATAATGACATAGTTAACAAGCCTGTCTTCTGACTTCTGACATATAGAGATTACTTCCCTTTACAGTAATAAGTAACAGTATTTAATACATCTCAACAACAAGTAGAAACATAAAAGCTGTTATCTATTGTACATTTGAAAGATGAGGAAGTTTGTAGAAAAATATCTTAGTTTCCAGTCAAGGCAAAGAGATAGATAGTCCATATCTAAAGGAAGAACCATTAAAAACAAAGCAAATTCCTCCCATTCAAAGGGAGATAACTTACAATTTGCCAACAACAATAACACAAAGCCAGTTTGCATCTTCAATCATTTTTATTATTACGTTTCAAATTTCAACTGTCTTCTATTTCCTATATTTCCAATTGTTTTTGATGTCAGATAAATATTTTAGCACAATGTTTGTTTGGCATAAACAATGAAGTAACTTGTTGCTGATCATACCTGCTTTTAATTTCAATCAGACATGTAAAGCACTCAAAGGAGAAAATAAAAAAAACTGAAGATTAATACAAAAATTCCACCGATAAAAAAGGATAGATAAATTTCTCTTTCACATGTTGAACATGCCTTTCTTATTAAAAGAACTACATGTCTATGTTTTAATTAATTAAAACAACCCCAATAAAGACCGTAATTTTAACCACTTATTTATTTCTAAAAAATGTACTTTTTGGGTAAAATAGTACAGTATAGAATATTTGGTGATATTTGTAAAATTTTTCTGACATCTCAATAAGTTTAAAATGTTTTAACAAGATTTAACTCCTGGAGAATGAGCTTCTGTAATGCATGCTTGAGATTATAGTTTATTATATAAATGTATACGCTTGAGTAGGAGCAATTAGGAGATAATTGTATTGTATTTTAAGCTTTAAGGACGTAAATCGTTGATTTTACTGTTGCAAATTTGAGTTTACCTGGCACAAGAATGCAAGCCAATCAAATAAGGTGTAACAAAAGTATTGCATTTGATTAAGTCCTTTAAAAACTAATTAAAGGAGGTCAATTTTCATTCTTCTGTAAACCAAATACAGTTTTCTAGAGTTACAAACTGTTTAGATAAACAAGGTTAAAATACATCTGAAAACTGAGCTGCTTCACAAGCTCAGCATGATACAACCACAGTTCATTGACATATTGAGAAAATTTGGGTGAGTGCAGACATCATTTTGCTGGACACAGTAATGTTCTGGATGCAGTAATATGGCTGGATCGGTGATTACTGGAATTAGTTATGTTGCATATTTGGAAAAAAAAAACCCATTAAAATGGGAAGAAAATGAAAATTTTCCATATCATATGAAAATTACTATTTCACCCATTTATCTGGTAAGAGATAGAAAAAATCTGTTGAAATACTACTGAAAGTTCTCATTGAGAAAAAACCTTAGGAAAAAAACTCATCAAATTTGGATGAAAAATAAGAATTTCTATCTCCTGCAAAATTGCCTTTTTTAATCCTTTGACCCCATTTATATAATAATCTGTAAATGCTACAAAAAATGTTTGGTGTAATTTCATGAGAAATCATTTGAAAAAAAACCCAATCAAAATCGAAAAAGAAATAAAATTGTTTCAAAAATGAGGATGGGCCATTTTTCGACCCAAATATTTCAATAATAGTAAGAGATGGGTCATGGTGCATGTGAACCATTAAGTTGGCTTAGTCATGGAAAATACAAACAAAAACACCCATAACAATCAGACAAGAAATTGATAATTTATATTAAAATATAAGAGAATCCCCTTTTTGTCCTACCCCCAAAAATAGGTGTTGCTAGATCACCCAAAATCAATACCAACCTTTATCTAGTACCAAATATCAATGTCCCAAAATTTAAAAAGAATTGGTAAACTTAAACAAAAGTTATTGGGTAAAAACCAGCCTACAGACTGTAAGGCTGATGATAATGACAAACGCCGCTGACAAAAGTGCCATACTATAATATGACTGCAATTTTTTGCAGTTGAATAATTACTGACTGGAATGAAAAATTGGTTTGAAGTATCAATGGTTATCTTGTCATTTGAAAATAGAATGACCAAAGTTCTACTTTAAACAGAAGAATAGCAGATACAGTTAACATTAGTGATTTCATTATTGTCTGTTAAAACCAGTATCATTTTAATCTATTCTTATTTATATATTTAAAATTTTACATTTTGTATTAAAACATTACCTAGTATTTAAAAGCATATCAAATATTAAGCAGAATCGATACACAAGTATACTTGAAGCAAGCTAACACAATACCTCTTCCTCTGACTCGGACTCTGTAGAGAAATCAGATTCCCAACGCAGTTCCTCATCCTGTTCAGAATCTGATTCTGATCCTGATTATAGATTTGTATATTTTTAAATATAAGCAAAAATTCTAAATATAACATCAACTTTGTAGTGTTGGTACCTTGAATACTTATATAGTCTACTGAAGATAAAAGTATGGAAACTTAATCAACTGCTTACTGCTCTATCAACTGTATTCATTTAATATTATATGGCAAAACAAAATTTTCATAGAGTTTAACCTGACTAATGCAAGAATTTTCTAGCATCATTTCTGTACAATCACAGCATGTATCTCAACTAATTCTGAGACTAATACAATGTACAATGCATTATCTACTTATAAAACTTGCTTTATCAACAGAGTTATATCTTCTGATCAGACATAAACCAAACCTGTTTTAGGTAATGATATTTTATGAAGGTGATAATCACAGGTTCTTGGTTGCTTTGTCCAGCTGTTCAAACATGAACTAAACCTGGATTGGGTAAGGATGTTTTTTGAAGGTGGTAATCACACATTCATGATAGCTTTATCCAGCTGTTAAGACATGAACCAAAACTGCTGTGGGTAAGGATGTTCTAAGAAGGTGATAATCACAGGTTCATGGTTCCATTGTCCAACTATTCAGACATGAACCAAACCTGGTGTGGGTAAGGATGTTCTAAGAAGGTGAAAAATCACAGGTTCATGGTTGCATTGTCCAACTGTTCAGACATGAACAAAACCTGGTATAGTAAGGGATGTTTTAAGAAAGTGATTATTACAGGTTCATGGTTGCTTTGTCAGGCTTTTCAGTCATGAACCAAACCTGGTCTGAGTAAGGATGTTTTAAAAATGTGAAAATCGCAGGTTCATGGTTGCTTTGTCCAACTGTTCAGACACGAACCAAACCTGGTATAGTAAGGGATGTTTTAAGAAAGTGATAATCCCAGGTTTATGGTTGCTTTGTCCAGCTGTTCAGACATGAACAAACCCTGGTGTGGGTAAATTTTGGTAATTGGTTTTATGCTTGCTTTGTTCAGCTGTTGCTGATAAAGCTTAAAAGCAAATTTATTGATGTTTTTAGTAAATATAGTTCAAAACAACCTAACTTACTCTCAAAGATGCAGTCTCAAACCATAAATTATTGAAGTCTGACTTGCAGACCTTTACATAAAACTTAATCTGAACAGATGGAGTGACCAAATGGCAAACTATATCTTCTACCTCCCAAACGTCATTGGTAAAGGGACAGACAACTCCTTAGACCAAATTTTAACTACAAATTGGGAAAAATTTGAAAAAGTAGTTCATTAAAGTTTCATATTTTTTATTGTTAAGATTAGCAGGTCCATTTACTGTTACTTCTTCTTTTTTAGAGTATACTTCTAACAGCCTGTTGATTAAATTTCCATCCAAACAACAAATTATAGAACAATTACACTACCTCTTCTGAGGAAACATCAGAAAAATCTGACTGAGCCCATTCATAATCGTCTTCTGGTCCTGAGCCATCATCTTCAGCTTCATCAGCTAGTGATTTCATTTCATAAATAAATTGTAACACAGGATACTGGTATCCGACCAGATGTCGCCAATTCTCGCTACCATAAGTTTTTGTACAGAACAAATAGATTGAATATTAAAATGAAAGCTGAAAATATATTGATGGAATTTTGACGTCCAATTCCAAACATTAAGTTAAGAGTTGTCTCTTTTTATAATCCCTGTAAAAGCCATGATGGTGAGAAAAGTATCTTGGCAAGATCTGGTCAGATGTCAGTTTTAGTAAATATATCACATGTAAAAATGTAACCAAATGAAGTGTGAATATTCTATTTTACCACTAGTTTATGTGTTTTTTCTTACTGTCTTTGATAATTCATTATCAAGCAACTACAATGATATGAAACTAGAGGCTCTTGAGAGCCTGTGATCGCTCACCTGGATAAAAGTGGCTATTATTTGCTAAAATGTATTTGATC
>JARWCS010361310.1:0-10613 GCA_034783895.1 Geukensia demissa | reverse complement strand
TTGTCTGGCCCTTCGGTTTTCTTTCTTTCGCTTCCTCTTCTTGCACCAAATGTTTTCGTCAGCATGCAGGATCAAAATTTTGTATTTCTGAAAAACTATCAAAAAGATCAAAGCCCGGTAGCAATAGTGAGTGTTTTTTAGTATCAAATTTGTATTAACGATATCACAGAAACCAGCCATTAGCAGGAAGTATAATCTACTTCAGTATTGGTTTGGTCTATAAAATGTTTCCCTATTTATATTACTATCGAGCAACACTGTCCTTCGTAGATAATGGTGGATACTAACATTCTACATGTACTGTTATTTCAATTGATTTTAAATCGTAAGTAACTGATAGCTAGCTAGAAAAATGAACAATTGATATCGTTAAAATATAAGTTCCTACATTACCTGGTTATAAAGACATCAGAAACAAAAACAAACAAGAGGAATTCAAAGATACCAAAGTGGCAGACAGACATCGTTAAGTTGGAAGACAGACAAGAGCATGGCAAACAAAATGAAACAAAAGACAAACATAGAACACACAACACTACACTGAAAACTAAATCTGGAGTAACACAAATCCTACAAAAACCAGGGTGAGTTCAGGTGCTCAGGAAGGGTAATAAAAATACATGACATATAAATAGAATGTGTGGCAAAAATTAGGACTTATCTAAAAGAAATACATTATCCTTATTGGCACATAAAAGGTTAGAAAAAAACCCAATCCCTAGTTTAACCCGACCACATTTTGTACCTTTGAAAACACAAAAACTAAAATTAAACTGGAAAAAATAATACTGTGTAGGATGAGATAAGTGAAATCTCTGGAAAAACTAATTACAGTTATAACTACGTCTTGATATCGACACTTTTGCACATCTGGGTTGTTTTACTCTGCGTTTCTGTACCTTAACGTCTACTTGGGCTATCACGATTCAATTTCTTGTGCTCAAAGGAACGCAGGAGATTGAAAGGGTTTCTAATCTGACGGCTGAAAATCTATAACTGTCCAAAAATTGTAACACAAAGAGCACATATAAAAAACACTAAAAATCAAAGAATCAAAAGCCAATAAGTTATGCAAAGCGAAAAACATCTCAACATCCATTGGAAATGGACATAATTTAGATAGGCAAGCGGATATTTTATTATAAAGAACAAAAATTTAACAAAATAATATGCATGTAGAAAGCAAAGCTATGTAATCCATGTATTATAAGACCGCCTCGGTGTTGTAATGGTTAGCGTGCTTGCCTCGAGTGTGGAAGGTCGTGGGTTCGATCCCCGGCCGGGTCAAATCAAAGGCATTAAAATTGGTATTTGCTGCTTCATCGCTAAGCACGCAGCATTTAGAAGTAAGAACAAAGACTGGTCGGACCAGAGTCAAAATACTGTGTCTGGGTAAAGTGGCATGTCTTCCTGTGGACTGTTGCTTTCTTGAGCTAGCACGTTAAAAATCCGGCTCAGCATGTCTTTCTAGTACAAAGCATGGTTTATTCATCATCACTCATCACTAATCTGCTCTCTTACTGAATATGTATTAACTATTTGCCGCTGGACGTTAAGCGCCATTAAATCAATCAACCAATCATCTATTTTAAATTCATCAGTATTTAAGAAGCAGTTTTGACGGTATATTTTATTTTTATAGTACCATTGACTGAAGTGACAGCTGGATCCTGTTACTATGAAGGTGATGTTATTTTTGGACCAAGTGGTTTTGTCAAGCCGTATAAAATTTACGAAATGTGTCTTTCTGGTTGCTGTGGTCCTGTAACTAAGGGTTTGGAAAATAGCTGTTGTGATTCGTCTGGAGCAGTATTCGGAATTACCATAGCTGTCTTTGTTTTCATCCTTTTGGTTACTTTTGCAGCTATTAAATATCGCCAATATAGACACAGGAGGCATGGGCACGGTAAATGTAAAAAATAATTAAATGTGAACTCTTGATGAACTCTGAATCACCCTACTATATATTTGTATGATGAATTGCTTATTTACGTTCCTGCCGAGGAAGAATATTTACTTATATTTAGGATGGAAATAACTTGAAGAGCAAAAAAGAACAGATATGGAATGGATTTTTAGGCTGCCGCAGAAAAATAAGGGTCGAATTGGGTGGCAATATTTAGACTTACATCGTGCCACCTATAGCTACTGACCACTGAAAATGAGCAGCTAGAAAGGTCTTAAATGTTCTTAGAATGTTCTCATGAATGTCCTTATTACTTGATTATACGATAAAAAAACATTCTGACTTTATAATGGGATCATAGCTTATATTTAAGAATTTTTTTCAACATGTTTGATGAGAAGGTAATCATGTCATTTTGCTGGCGAAAGTAGATAAGATACTGTCTTATTTCAAAGCATTTTCGGGATTGTATTTTCACAATTCTCAATTCTATTTTAATCCTGAAATAATGCGTTCTTGCATTTCGTTACACAAATTTGCATCTTTGTGTATATTTAATTTCAACCATTCCCTCCCACAAATATGATATTGGTTTTCCTTCAGCACTTGCAAAGAACGAGGTTCGTTAAGGCACAATTTCGGACCAAGAATTTCCTAAAAAATGAAAAGTGGCTGATATCTATTTTGTCATATCGTTTGTATAACATAAAGTAATATAAAAAAATCCAACAGTTTTTTTTGTTAAATAAGTTCTACAACGATAACATGGCACATATAAATTGATTCAAATATTAAAATACTAAGAAATTTTCTAATTCGATTCAGTTTTGTCGATTTTAATATAGATCGCACAAAAATATCAGAACCAAACTTAGCACAATTAAAGATCTATCAATCATACATGTTTAGTTAAAATATCTTCGTAATGTTCGATTTCGATAATTATTATAAAACAACTCCAAAAATGTTGTACTATTGACTTAAAATTTTAATTAAATATTCAAATATGCACTGTAGTTTTGTCGAAATGATGAAAGTTATATAAGAATAAGTAATAAATTATTAAAAGGCGGTTGTTCAGCATCATATTACAACAACATTTTGTTCTTTCACAAAATCTAAAATTTGGGCCAAATATGGGGCTTAACGTAAATACTCCTTTTGCAGCTTGACATGCCTTATAGGAGCACCTGAACTCACCCTGATTTTTGTAGGGTTCGTGTTACTCCAGCTTTAGTTTCAGTGTGGTTTTGTGTGTTCTATGTTTGTCTTTCGTTTCATTTTATTGGCCATTGTCTTGTCTGTCTTCCGACTTAACAATTTCTGTCTGCCCCTTTGGTATCTTCGCATTCTTTTTATAGCTTGAATATCAAGAACATGACCAAGACAGAACATGACTTATAGTGTACAAAATTACCCAGAAATAAACATACAATAATGCACAATGAGGACTCCACTTGAAAAGCGGGTCCAGGAAAGGTAAGCAGTTACTGTCACTTTAAATACACAAGCCGCATTAAACAATACGGTAGTAGAGTATTAGTCCTTTCAGAGTAAATGGGAAGGCTTTGTGGATTACAACCTCCGAGCGGAGATAGTAAACAGCCTGCTTTTGGTGTACTCCGCAACTTCACATCAAAGAATCTGTCTCAATTGTGAAACGGATATTCCATATCGGCCGACAGAATTGTGGTGTCGACAGTAAAATGTCTGCAGAGAAGACTTCAACCAAGGAGCACACTCTGATTAAAAATAATAGACTCTTTGACTGTAACACTGCGTTCCTGTTACTTTGGATGGAAAATAACATAATTTCTCGCCAATATGACGTCGGCGGACAATAAAATATGACGTCAGATCTATTGTGTCGTCGACTTTCTTACACCCGAAAGCGGTTCCACGGAAGCGCCAATAGCAGGAACGCAGCATCAGTAAAAGGGTCTATTGCATTTTTAATTAAAATGGTCGATGCATTTCATTTTTTCATGACTTCTTATGATATCATTTCAGAGCTGCTGGATTGACATTTAAACAAGATGAATGGTTTGCTGCAGGAACACTGGAACACTGTTCATCTATATAACAAGATTTAAAACTATTTATTTTACACATTCAGCCATATCACAAATTATGTTTACTATCCTTTCATTAAAAAAATTCATTAATTATTTACAAAAATTCCCGTTATTTATTTTAATCTTAAGACCTGAAATTACAAAGTATGTGTCATTCATTGTATTACACATGGTAGATGTCGGGCCCACTGGATTTAGCTGCCTATTTCAGTTTGTCTTGGAAATGAATACTTCTTTTTACTATGTTTGGATCTTCCTATGTTAATGAGAGGTTACTCCTTGAAGCACGTGTCCACCATGATCAAATGGTCTACACTTGTTCAACATTGGTAACATTTTTTGTGTTATTTTGTTGTTGTTGACATGTGTAAGTATTATATATATCTTGTATATATCTTGATGTTTCTCTGGTTTTTTATTGTAATTGTCTGTGTACTATGTATCTACTTCAAGAGCTCAATGTTATGCAATTGGTTTGCAAAGATTGTATTTGTGTCGTTATGTCACACCACTTTCCCATGTCAGGGGAGGGTTGAGTACTTACAAACATGATAAACCAGTCAACCTGCCCCGTTACATATAACATTTATCCAGCGGATGTTTTGCTGTTATTTTTAGATGTTATTTGTTTACCTGGTATACTTTTTGGTCAATAGTTGTTACAATATAACATCATTACATTTTATTGGGCCGTTTTCTTGCTTGCCTTAAGGTGTTGATATTTATTCATTGTTTAAAGCCTTATGGCATGCTGTAGATGTTGTAAACTATACGTTTTGGCGGTTGTCTCGTATCCAATCTATTTTTTTAATTTAATGTCTAAAGACATCGATTATCATCGACTCTGAAAGTTCTTACTCTATTGCATGGAGAAGATATTAACTCGTGCAAGAAATGCTGCTGCGCTCAACGTGGGTGTGCCGGAATTTCTCAAACTCATGGCTTTCCCAGGTATTCAATTTGCACTCATTTACGAACCTATGTATCTACAAACAGTTAAAGTGCATTACGGTTTGTTGAATAATTCAAATAGATATTAACTTTGCAATTTTGCCGATGTATACTTGCTGAACTCTATATCTTAAGAATAAATTTTGTTTTTTATCGATTATCATCACTCAATTAAAGAGCGCAATCGCCGTACTAATTATTTGAAGCTTTTTAAACTACTAATTTTTCGCCAAAGGTTTCTAATCATTGAAAATTATATATACTATGGACGCCTAATGATAAATTATCATCAAACACTAATACCATGGCTTGATATCCTTTGACAGTTTTTTTTTAAAGTTATGTTGATCTGC
Organism: Geukensia demissa; assembly: GCA_034783895.1. Classification (NCBI taxonomy): domain Eukaryota; kingdom Metazoa; phylum Mollusca; class Bivalvia; order Mytilida; family Mytilidae; genus Geukensia; species Geukensia demissa. Next base: position 5,328 of record JARWCS010361310.1, on the reverse strand, counting down.
TTAGGCTTATTATTTTGATTTTTTCAAGATGAAGTACACTCATCAATATGCATTAAAAGATCAAAAAAAGGCAAAGCATCAGCAAAAACTATCAAAACATAAAGTGGAAAACATTTTACGCAATGAGTATTCATATAAAAAGATTCTCTGACGATATCCAATAATTATTAAGAAACTAACACGACCACTGTTAAAGCCCTTAGCTTGCTGACAGCAATGAAGTTGGAAAATATATCAGGGTCTGGATTTAATTTTACACAAGCATTTACATCTTACTCTACGAATTATCCTCTAGAATTTTCTAAACTAGTGTTGGCACTTGTTGCCATAGTTGGTAACACTTTAACACTTGTAGTCCTACACAGAAGGAACTGTTGGACCTCAGTACCAATAATTATTTGGACTATATCATTTTCAGACATTATAATAGCATTGTGCTATTCAGCTGTCCCCTTACAATTCTACATAACCAATGGACAAATTAGCGAAGTAATAATATACATTCGAGAGCTATTCAGTACAACAAGTGGCTTTGCAGCAGGACTTCTCGGCAGTGAAAGATCGTTTGCAGTCCGAAAACCATTCGAATTTAGACAGATATGGAGTACTCGACTGACAAAAACACTATGCTTTGTAATATTTGTTATATCTTGTTGTTTAGCGGTTTCTCGTGGGGTCATTGAATACTACAACGAAGATATATTTGACAATACGTTCTACTATATATACATCGTAATCAGCCCCGGTATACCCTTTTTAATGATATCTGTCACCAATGTACTAATGGTTTATGGGTTGCATAAAAACTCCAAACAAATGCTGGGAATGACGTCACAGACAGAGAATCTTAAAAGACTGAAGGATGAGTCATCAATCACTACAACAGTGGTCGGATTGACGGTGACGTATTTTATCTGTATGATTCCTGGTAGAATAATTGTTGGTATTGTGTCTGTCGGACCGCTAAACAGAATATTGGTTTTTTATCAAATTTCGGCTGTATCCGAACTGATCAATGTCTCTGCCAATTTTATCATTTATTCAGCATCCAGCAGGTCTTCTCGGAAGGAATGTGGAAATATTTTTTGTCGACGAACCGCATCTTCTGGTTCTAGCAACACTTGCCACGGTCATGCAACACTGAGCAGTCATATTTAACATTATTCCTTGTCTAACAGAAAACAGATTGAACAGCTTAAACATTAGAGACAGCTTTTCGAAATTATATGGATAGGAAAATGGCAGGTACCTGCAAAAAAGACCAGATTTATGTGAATGTACTTTTTATTCTGACTATATGATTGTATTGTATTTTGTATATTATGCTATCTACAATGTTGAATCAAGTGTACTTGATTTATATCGGACAAAACGCTTGAGAGCAGCAAATTGCTTATTATATTAACAAGATCAATGTCTTTACTTTCTCCTTTTTACTTCATATTATTGTGAAATTTAGATCAATGTTTATCTAGTTAATTTTCAAGAGAAAAACTCTTTTATTAAGATCTTATATTATATGAAAACCAACACCTTTATGGTTTTATATCTGTATTGAAATTCATTTTGTGATTTTTCCCTTCGTATTATTTACCCATAGAGCCTTTTACTACGAAATAAGCTATTCAGAGGAGGATGAATCGATGGAGGTGGCGAAAAATTTTTAAAATCCTGTAAGAATTTATCTAATGAAGGACCCTGTTATCTTGCAATAGCATCAGTAATCTTTATCAATGTTTTGTGTCAGAGGGAACTTCCAAGGGTTGAGTCGCCAGAAGAAGCACGTTTCTAATAAAAGGTAGGACCTATACGCTATTACCTTACCGATCAGATAATTTTAAGATATTTCAAATTAAACATGAACATTACCATGCCACTGCGTAATAAAATTAGCCCTGCCTCCAAAAAACAGTAGACTTCCTGGTGAACTCATTATTAATAAACAAGTGGTGATCATTTTAGATTCATTACTACAGTTCATAAACATGTTATATTTGCTAAAAGGTTGCAGAAAATTCATCAACACAGTTTTACATATATGTAACTTCATCTGTGTGTAATTTATCATTGATTGCTCCGCCTTGCTCATTCCATTTAGGTAAAGATATTCGGATTTCTATAATAACCTAAAGTTACTTGTTATTTGTTTCATGGTTACATGCTGACCAGACTTCTGACAAAAGCATTAATCCTCCGAACAGTAAATACGACAATCCTGAGATGTGTTAACCCTGAAAATACAGATTTATTAATTTTATTGTCCCTTCATGTTTAAATTTCATAAAATGTATATACCCACTAAAAGAGAAAAAGTGAAAGAAAACCAAAGGGTGTGACAAACGGTGAAGGTCGACTGACACGGCAATCTCCAGTTCACGAACAAGACAGAACATGACACATATACATATAAAATTAAAAACAAATGCAAAATATGAACAATGCGGACTCCAAAAAAAAAACCGGGGTGAACTCAGGCTGTCCAGAAGGTTAAGCAGTTGACACCCGCCGCACAGTAAATTTTGCAATCCGGTATTACATTGTATTAGTCATTCCAGCATGTCGGGGTTAACGGGGAAGCTTTCTTGCTATCACAGTCTCAAGGCGGAGCACAGCCTGTTTTATTTTAATCTCTGGAGTTCTCTGAAATCTCTCTCAAGTTTATGCGCAGATGTGAAGTGGTTTCCTTTACATATGGCCCATTTCTGAATAAATAAAGCCACGATCTCACGGTCAACAGACAAACTGTTATACCTTAAGAAAAATTTCCTATAAAATTTATTGCAATAAAACATCACTATTTGAAATGTTTTGCAACAGTTATAATTTTCTGTAGCAACTTTTAACTTATAGGATTATTTACTTCATAAATAACATAATTTTTGATAACATCTTTATTTTCAATGAACTGTAGTAAACACAAGTAACTTTCAAAATTTATGAATAAACTGTAACTGTTAAACTGTTGATTTTAGTGATAATGAATGTGAACTTGATCAACTGTGTGAAAGAAAACTGGATATTTTCCACAATAGACTTCAGGACTTTTATGAATGTTTTGAAAACATTCCTTGTGTTTTTGGAGTCCCTGTTCGCAAGGATTTTTACCAATTCGTCCTCTTGAACATCTGCAAAACGTTCCATGTCTGCTGTTAACTGAGTTTAAAATCTGAATCTCGGAAGCGTTTACAAACCTATTACGGACGGAATAGACATTTCCGGAATTCGACCGGTCAATAGACTTCTGAAAAATGACCTATTAATAATCTTAAAGATGTGACATGCACTGTTGTTCATTATAGGGGAAATTTCACAAAAATAGTCAAAAATAACAAATTACTAAATATAACATTAAATAATCTTATAAGTTAATAATATTTATTACTTATTGCGATTTTCTCTAAATCGGTGTCGTATTTGTTCAATTCAAAGTTAAAACATCTATACAGAAAATAGCACCGACATCAGTAGTCAAGAAATAAGACACACAAAGCATGTGAAAAAACTCTTTAACCTTGTGAATCATGTGAATATCATGGAAATTGTTAAAATCAATTGCAAATTTCTCTAAAGAAACTCATATAAAAATAATAGAATAATAATGTTTGTTTTTTGTCTGTTATTAAGTTAAATGGTAACAAATGTGTTATGTTCTATGGTTCAAATTTGTATATATACTAGTTATCATTTGCTAACAAAAGCAGTAACTATAAATGTTCTACTTGTAAAGATGTCATACTCGTATTAGCTTCACCTGTGATTAGCTAACAACTGTCGGATATGATTCCTATGTAAATATCATGAGTGCTGCCCATCCAGACGATACGCACAGTTTTTAGGTCAAGGCAAAAGCATTTACATGTTTATCCTTGTCAGGAATATCTCCAAAAGAAATGACATACATGCTTTTTCTGCCAAGCAGTGTTTTAATGTTCACCATCTAATCATGTTAATGTTTTTCAAAGAAAACGAAACTAAGCGGGATTTCATCGCACCTCTTTTTTCAGTAATGATGAGGAACCGTTTGGTAGATATAACTTCGAATTTGATGTGATTTTATCATAATATACACAGTTTGGATATTAATGTAAAGTCATGTAAGATATTTGCTTTTTTATCTATTTCATAAAACACCACAATGGAAATTATTATATAAATATGTCCATAAATTTTCAGATTATTAACGAAGATTTTAAAAGCTTTATTGTTACTGAATTTAAATGGTTCTCATCAAAAGCGTCTTATCATACTATGTTTCATTTTCCTATATTAGAGTCGTTTTAATAATAACTACTTGCATATGTATTTAGATTGCGCAAAATATTTTACCTGTGCAGTTATTGAATGTAAAGCTCACAGAACAGCTCGGGTCTTTATATTGCACCTATTCACGTTTCAACAAAAATATTTTTTTCTTTTTCATTTTCATATGAAATCTTCTTTAAATACATGTAGTTTACTTTAGGCAATAATTGTGTTAATTTATATCTAATGATATATTTGATAAATAAAGAAATTAAAAATTTGGAACCGGAGAATATGTGGTGTTTGTAACTTACTTTATATGTTTGTTTTGCATAACCAATACTAACCAGAGACACGAGTCTGAGAGAAAATTTGAAAAAAACAGTTCGAGGGAATGTTTCTGTCAATACCGAAAAAAGTCAAGTCCTATTCCAAATTCTTTTTAAAAAAACTGCCTTGTCCTTGACATAAGCTTGTTGACTGTTAGGTTCATGTTGTAAAAACACGACTTTAAAATTATATAAGCATATATTATGCATTGATAGTAATTTTTAATTACGGTATTATGCCTATAAACTTAACGACCCCAACAAAAATTCCTGCCAAGGCCATCCTTAAAAAATTGTTTGTTTGATGTTGGCCTGTCCAGGGTTGGAGGGTTGGACAGGTAGGTAGGGAAATCTTTTTTTTTTTGGAAAGGGAGGGGTGGCAAATATCATATATACAGACAGGAATAGTGATATCGTAAGACGTTTAAAATGTAGTACCAGGATTGAACAATCATATGCAATGTTAAAAAATAGCAGTCAAACATGTGCATGTACATGTATGTGGCCTTTGGGTTTTACTTTACTAATGGGTTGTTTACTCGTCAAGTTCGCGGAGTAAAACATTCAGCATGTCATCTCTAGTGTCGTCAGGCGAAAAACTATATATTCTGTGAGATATTCTGGTGTCACTGTCTGTGGGGTCTGTCGATCCTTTTTTGACAAGAAACCGATGTTGCAACAGAAGAAAACGTCCTCTGACTTTCATTTTGCAAATTTTTCTATGACTGAGAGAGAGAAGTGGGGTGATATTAGGGAG
>JARWCS010361299.1:0-10614 GCA_034783895.1 Geukensia demissa | reverse complement strand
AAATTTTATCAGATCAGGACTACAATAGAATGAGTCTTAATCAGATAGCAGCTTTAGAAAATACTGATACTACATTTAACAAAAAATTATGATCAGGTATTGGTGTTAACCAATACATTTAGAATTTACAATATACATTAAAGTAGTCAGCAATGTTTACACACTAGAAACAGTTGGGGTAATGTAAATATTTACTACATGTACATGTATATTCATGTAGGTAAACATTCTGATAACAATTTTAACTGGGATTTAACTGCCTTAATGCATTTTGTATTGTGTACTGAAATAATCAATTTTAAATCTGTCTGGGTTTAAATGGAACTTTTTCCTGTAGAGAGCCCCATATATATGAAGGCTGTATGCAGGTGTGCACATAAGAGAGATTATACAGAGATAAGACCCAGAAACACATTGAGAGAGGCCCAAATAACTTATCACAAACCTGGGTAACCCTACCTGAACACTGTTCTGTTTAAACAAAAGATTTCTAAGTATTTTACAATTATTTTTTTCCTTTGCTATTATCTTGATTATTAATTCCAATTCATTGTACAAGTTTTGAAAATTTGAACACAGATTAAATTAATTTTATACCCTGTTGAATATTTTAATGAATAAGTTGATGAAGCAAACATTTCGTATGTGATTGTACCAAGAGGTCTTTTCACTTTAAACTTTCAACCTAATTTAAGTGAATGGGGATTAAACTCTAAGTTTGATGCATCTATTTCCCAAACATCTTTATCCTTTCTCTATTTCAACAAACTTTCTTGCTGTTGAACTTTGTAATCGGTCAACCTTGAAATATTAATTCAAAAGCAGCACTTGTAAATACTCTAATGAAGAAATAAGTGAAATTAAACACATTTCTGTCAACAATGAGGAGTCAGAATGGTCAACCTGAACTATGTTATTTCCGCTGGACTGGACAAAGTAATTGTCCAACACTGACCAACTTATAGGTCAGGATCACAGTCATGACAGTATAACAATACAACAAGTCATAAACTTTAGTAAAAATTGAGTTGATTCATACCCTAAATTGAATGATCATTATATTTGAGAAATCCACCCCTATCCCTTGGTATTGTGAGAATATAACAATGACACCATTTATACAAGTTTTAAGTGACCATGTTCAATGTCTTTAAGCATACAACAGTTGATCATTAAGGATTTGAGTTACATTTGGTGAACAATTTTGACAAGTTTTGGGAACGGTTTTGTATCCAGTGGTTTACATGTACATGTTTTGTAAGTTTATTTTGTGGACCATGGCATTGATCATCATTTATATTTAAAATATTTCAAAACAAAATGATTCAACATGGTTAAAGAAACTATTATGCATTGTCTCACCTAGCATGCTTAGTAGGTATTCAAACAAGTTGGCCTGATAGAATCATTTTTCAATGCAATAGACCACATACTCCTCTCAATCATTAACATTTATTCTATTTCATACTTAGTCACACAATCACACACATGTATATTCCAAACAACTGCACAAAATACTTAAAGCCTTTCAATCCAATCTCATGAATATTCATTCAAATATACACTTACAGCCAGATTCACCAAGATGACGCATTCAAATTCAATGCATTCAGGTCAATATATGGTACTTTGGAAATGAATGTGTCGCCCAGTTATACGCACCTTAAATAATTTATAAAGTAATAATTAAATAACAACAGAACTCCGTCATGACGGAATTGACAGCAACACACACAACAGCACTGAAAGTAGTAGTATTCTCGCCGAAGTCCTTACTGTTGACCCACTACTTAATAAATCGTCAGGCAATACAGTCCGATTGTCCTGTGTTTTGCGAAGTTCAGGGTTTAATTCGATAAGGTCTTGCCATGCCTGGTAAGCTGCAGCAGTAAAGTTTTCGTCACCCGTTGTCAAGAGATCAAAAACACAAGAATCAAAATAAAAATCCACAACACTAGCCTCACGACAAATCTGTGTTGCTCGACTAAGTGACATTTTACTTTGTTGTGTTCTCCGAACTTCTGTAAAATACTTGTTGAAGTCAATTTTCTCGTTATTTGGACAACCTTGAACACACAATTCAGGATTGCCATTTCGACTGGAATTCAATACTTCCTCCGGCATTTTTATAGCAAATGTGAAATACCGTCCAATTTGTTGCACTTTTATGGTAGTGTCAATGTATCGTAGATAAATTTCCACACTTTTGCCTGGCTCTTTTTCAATAATTTCCACACTTTTTTCGGGACCATAGTGTGTTTGTCCTAATGAAAATGAGCCTGGTAAGTTGTCAGTCTGTGCAGTATATGTGATGAACTGTTTAGAAGCACAATCTTCATTCTTCTGGATTATCACAGTCAACTGAAAATATATTTATTGAAAATTATGAAAATCAGAGAAATTCTTCTGAATATCAATGTTTAACAGGCATACCTTGTAGAAGATGTTTGCAAATAACATTCAGGAAGTCAAATTAACCATGTTGAAGGCAACACCTTTTAAAATCATCACAACCTACAGACTTTGGACTAAAGTATCAATCACACCAGTGTAAATATCCCTATTATTATATCTTACAATAAATTAAAACAACAATTATGAAGTCATCTGTAGTTGGATTTGATTGCTCAAACACCATGTTTCTTCTGCTTTTCTATGTTACAGTTTTTAACAAGTCTGAATTTGATGCTAAATCTATAGAACCCAATTTTCTTTGCATTTTTTGAACCTGGGTTATTTAAATATTCTGCTAACTCAAACAATTTTGATTGGTCCCATGGGTGTTCAGAGTAACTGAAGTTTAACTGTGTGTACATTTTACATGTATGTGAACTTTACATCTTCCAATATAATCTGACCAATACTATTATAATGTACATTATACAGGGGTGTGATTTGGACATCTTACTACCAAGGGAATTTACCAGAAATTCCCTGACGGAAACCAATTCATACAGGATTCGACACAATGGAAATCCATGGAAGAGTCGCATCCCGGCATATAGCACAGTTGTATCAGCATGTGAGAAACAGAGAAAGAACTGGCAAAGACATGGCATTTTTTTCTCCACTTTGTATTTGACTTAAGTTTTTTCTTTAAAAGATCATGCATTTAGTTGTTCCTCAAACTCTATGGAGACAGGCTGGATATAAAATGCCCCTTGGTATGCCTTGTGTAAGTGGACAGGTGAATGTTGTAAATATGTGTTTAAATCATTTATGGTAATTAATTCTACTCCTCAGGTGTCGGTACTTGTCATGTAAATCACCTTTACATACACACAAAAAAACTTTGCAACCCTTTACAACTTTCCTGCACCAGTAAAAGCAAACTTTACACAAAATAACTTTCCAATGAGGCAACATTTATCAAAGGAAATCTTATGAAAATTAATTACTTGTTTAACAATGAAGTGTACATGGTGTTTGTAAACTAATAAAAGGCTAAATGTACCATTCCATGAAAAAATACACATGTAATCTGTTTAATCGAAAGAATATTACATCTAAAATATTGTTGCAGTAATTTCTTTCAAAATCCAAACAGCCACTTCAAGTTTAGATTTTCATTCACCTAATATCAACAAAAATGATGGAACAAAGGTCTAATTTTGTTTTGTTTTTTTTTTATATTTCCAGGCTTTCAATTCCAACCTACTGTCCTACACCAAAAATTACCTGAAGCACTGGGTAAATCCAGAACAGAAATAAAGTATTGGATTCTGGGATCTAGAACCTTGCATAAACTTTGTTTCCTCGAGAAAAACGTAAACCAAATAAAATTTGGGGTGATTCCTTCAGAGATATGGTTTGTTAAGGATTACCACTAACTATATCCACCCTTACCATGACAACTTTGTGACATACATTAGGTTTCATGTTTACAAAAATTCGGGTTGGTAGGGCAGGGAATTTTTTCTTCCTTTTTTTAACTTGTTTCAATGGGGCAGTTTTTGGCTTTTTAAGGTGCAAAAAAAGATATTATAATTTTGGATCTGGCTGCAGATTCATAAAACATCTCAAATTGAGATTTTGCTCAAACCCTTGATTTTTTCCTCAAGTATTGAAAGTTCTTCCATAAACTGGTTAGTTTTTGAGGTGAGTAGAAAGTTGGGGAAATGTATTTTGAAACAATGCAGGACTTTTAGGCAGTACTGACGATGTCATCTGTCAAAACTGCCAATTTCCATTTAAGAAGAAGATACATTCTAATGCAACATTTTTGTAACACCTTATTTGATTGGCTTGCATTCTACGTAAAATTCCCAATCTATTTGTCGTAACTAAGATGAACTCATATTAAAAGCCGCCACATTGCCGCCATGTTGGAACAATAAATTTTTTGCTTGTCAAATGCAATAAAATACACAAAATATTTTATATGTCTAACGAAAAAACTCACTTTAGAACAATTTTATCCAAATTTGAAGCGTACACATAGTTTATAAACGTCCACAGTTCCCATTTCAAAATGGATGCGTTCAAGTGACGTCTTGTTGTTTCTATGACGTTTATCAGCGAAAAACGTTTGCACCGTTTCGCGGAATTTCTTTTTTCACCGTTTTTAATAGAAATCAGACGTTTTGAATTACAATTGCATTAGAATGGAGATAACTGTATTGTATTATAAGCTTTTCGGACGTAAATCTTTATTTTACTGTCGCAAATATCCGTTTACCTGGCTCCGCTACGCGTCGCCAGATAAACTCAATTTGCGACAGTAAAATCCACGATTTACGTCCTCAAAGCTTAAAATACAAGACAGTTATCTCCTAAATGTACTTTAAATGGGAAATTTGTTTTCAATAAGTAATTTAAACAATGTCGTCAGCGTGTCAGTGTCCTCTTTGAATGATTTGTCAGTCAAAAGACGTAGTGATTGTCTCTCGGAACTTGTTCAGATCTGTGAATAGTTTAATAACGACATGACAATTGATCGGTACCGCGATATAATCAAATTTGGTTTTTGCATGCTATTGAAGAGATATATACCTGTGTTTGGTTACAGAATCTCGATCAGTTGCTTGTAGCATTGGTATCAGTCATCAATACCAATCGAATCCAATACAACACCGTGAAATAATTGTTTTCAACCATGTAAATAAACTGTCAATTATTATAATTTCAGCTACAAATCAGATGTCATGACGTTACAAGGCCTACGGAGAACTGCTTTCCTGGAAATAATGAAGTTCTAGACTTGAGAATGAGAATGTGAAATTAATTGGACAAATGATAAAATGGAAGCCTATTGTAATAAAACCTAGATATTAACTAAAAACCAGAAAACTATGGACAAACAGTTTTTAGTGCCGTTTTTCATTCTTTATGTGGTAAACGGATTGCACTGTAAAATATGTAATGAACAACAGGTAAGCAATTTGATACATTTTTTTATTTCGGTGTTTCACACAAAATCCATTTTCTACTTTTAATACAGCATAATGACTGTTATGAAATATTGTATCTATTGCCTGGAATAATATTGGTGTTTTTTCAGTCGTGAATTCTTTTGATTGAATATAGGTATACCAATAGGTACAAGTTCGGTTTCCCTGAATGATGATGTGTGTATTGTTGTGATGTGTGATGAACGGCTTTTTAACTGTCAGGCCTTAGATAAAAAAACTCCTGCACAACACTTAAAGAAGTTCGAAATAGTTTTAAGTGAAATTTTTGTATCTTTTTAATTTCTATCAGTATGTAACAGCATTATAGACTGCAGTTAATGGACAGGTAAATAACAAATACGTATTCTACTTTTTTCCTTTCCTTTGCCGTAACATCAAAATATTTGATATTTCCACCCTGTTTACCACTATGTCCCATTCAAAACTCAAAGAAAAATTAACAGCTTTGGTTCATCCTTTTTTTTAAATGACAAACGCAGGTACTAATATTTGGTTCTGGGGAGAGAAAAACCTTAATTTGTTATTAACAACTCTGATTCTAATAAAAAAAATTCTGAAGATGACATTTGCCGAATGCTCGATTTCTTGATTGACAACATTTTTGTAACGTATAGCAGACTTGTATTTCAACAGTCTGTAGGCTGCCGATAGTGAGCAACTGTGCATCCCTTCTCGCCGAATTATCCCCATATTCGTCTGCAGCTGACTTCAAAAAGAGCCTTCTGCGGCTCAATGTTTTGGTTTCACGTTCCGCTTTGTAGATATTTTTCACTCACTGAACAATTCTAAATTTGGTGACTATGTTGACCACATTTATACCACTGAAATTGAAATCAAATATAAAAGAATAAACAACGTTCTGCTTCATTCCAAGACTTACAACTAGAACTTAACAGCTGGTTATGGAAAAATCGACAAGAGAGAGATTACTTTGATTTCCCCATTGTATACTCTCCGTTCATGTCGAGCAACATTCCAGTCGCACATACGGATTACATATTTTACTCCAGGGCTTATGTCTTCTATCAGAATTCAATTGATAGAGTGTTTCTTCTGACAAGAAAACTACTGAACCAAGTATTTATCATTAAATAACTTATACCCGGTCTTTAAAGACGTAGAAATTGCTTATCCTTCTCGGACTAACTGCGTTCATACACGGTTTTTGGTTAGGTTTGCATTGTTCATAGTTTTGTGTTTTAAGCTTTATTGCAGTCTTGTTCGTGTTCTCGTAATAGCTGTGTCTGTCGAATTTCCCCTTTTGTTTGGCCTTTTTTTTCTTTCCATTCATCTTTCTCAAGGAAAATTTAAAATTATCACTCCGGAAACATTTCGATTGCCATCATGATTTGGTTCACTGACATCAAATGTTAAATTCACTGGTGACAACGGATATCTTCCCACTGTCGGACGTGACAACTAATCCCTTCCTATACCGGTTGAGAATTACATCGATTGCGACTATACACTGAGTTAAAAGAGTTATTTCAGCAGGAGATGCATACACTTTCGGAGAACCTTATCTCACCTTAGCATAGGTTTTGTAGATTTCGTGTTACTCTAGCCTTAGGTTTTGATTTCGTGTAGTGCGCACTATGTGTGTTTTTCGTTTTTTTTTTTTGTTTTTTTTTGTGGACAGTGGTCATGTTTGTATTCTGATTTAAAGATTTCTTGTATGTATCAATTTTGAAAAAAGAGATATGTTGTAATTTTCTTAACGTTCATATTTAAATGAAAATATTCTTTATGCTCGAAATATTGTTTTCCAGAAATATGTTCTATTCTTTAAATCAAGTATCGCACATTGTAAATTCCATTTGATTTCTTTGGATTTTGATAATTCTTCCTATGTTTAAATCTTATAAATAGGTTGAATTCCGTTTCAGTAACTAAATTATATAACGAATTATCCTACTGGGCACCGGAAAACTTCTGGTTACAACAGAATAAGAACAATGATGACGATTACATTTTGATTAATAAAGGGAAACCGTTGCAATTTTACTGAGCTGCATTGGATTTTTCTATTAACACTGAAGTTAGTTCTTGTTGGATGAATGTGAAGACGGATAAAAAGCATCTGTTACTAAATGAGGTATTGAACTGACTCCTTGTCCAACGTACAATGAAAAATAGATCAAGTCGATCTTAAAGACGAAAGTTTGGCCTAAGTGTTTGATAACTATGCGGTCTTACTCTTATTGTACTTATTAATATATTACGTTTACATTTTACATAATGTATAGAATCATCATTGGTCTTTGTCGTATGCACGTGTTTTTTTTTTTTTTTTTTTTTGTTTACCCGTCTATTCTTAATTTGCCCGTCTGCTGACATAACGATTTCTGTCTGCCCCTTTGGTATATTCTAATTCCTTTTGAGTCTTGGGGAAAGTGGGGTTATTGACGATAGAAACATGTCGGCTTTTTTGTTGTCGTTGATCGATCTGTCCCTCATTTTTGGCAAAATGTTATTCCAAAAGAATGAAATAAGTGTCGACGAAGATAAAACAATATTGAGTATTTTATGTATTTGTTTTTCTTTCGTTTTCTTATCTTATGGTTTGGCAATCATTGAGTCTATGAGGCCGACAACGACAGAAATTCATATCCACCCTTTGATTTTCGTTCGTTTTCTCTTTTTCTCATTTTGTGCCAATATTGAGTTTATCAGAAATTTGCATAAGTGACAGCAAAGACAGAAAACATGTCGGTTTTTTTCATTACCTTTGTTTTATTTCCTCATTTGTTGCAATTCCAGTGTAGAATACCCTTGTGGGGGATCAGAAATGCTAATCCAAGGAGACAAGACAAATTTGAAACAAAGTAAAAGATTAAACGAAAACAATAGGAAGAAAGTCTTGGAATCCACGAACTCCTTTACCAAACAGGAGTTTGATCAGGTGCTCATGAAGGGTAAGCATCACCTGTCTTGCGTGCAACACAAGTCGTGGAATCCTTAAACTCTAATCCTTGTTAACGTCCATCCGAAACGAGGTCAACTTATTTGTGTATTACCGGTAACAGGCAAAAACAGGAGTCAAGAAGAATATTGGGTAAGTGACGAAAAAGATATAAACATATTGACTCTCTTGTTTTCTTGTGGTTTCGTTTCGACCAAGGAAGACAATTACCAACTATTGAGTCTAGAAAAAGTGGGATTATTGACGACAAAGACAAAAAACACATAAGCAATTTTGCTCAATTTATGTGTTTTCTCTCGTATAGTTGTTAATATTAAATCTAAAAAAAGAAGTATTAGTGACAATAAAAACAAAAAAACACAGTAAAACATATTTGATCGTGTTTTTAGCTAACGTAACATTACGAAGTATTCATACTAAATCAGACACGTCTATTTGGGAAGTGACGTCAAATAAGATTAATGGAAATGGACATATCACGCTTTCCACGTAAATAAACAGAGACTGCTCAACTACTTCTCCCCTAAATCAACCGCTATACCTTTATAAAATAAAACAATTACCAATCGACCAATAATAAAAGCAGAAGGACCCCACCAAACTCTAATAAAAAAACCATTGTCATAAATTAGTTTTCCCATGCCATTATCCTAATACTGGTTAAAATTGTAAGAGATACAATTTCTTAATTTTGCATTTGAGACAAATACTTGAGCAATACCAATTGCAGTTGAAAATTGATATCAAATTAAACGATATGAGGCAAATGTCAGAGAGACTGCACTCCAACCATGAGAAAAACAGAGGAAATTTACAAATCTAGAGGTTTCCACAAGGCCTTCAGCAGGGTCTAAATTGCTCCAAATACAAACTCGTGTATATGTAAAGTAAAACTGTTCTTACCGGAATAATAATAAAAATGTAACAAAACATTGAATATCAAACCAAACCTATGACCACAATTTTTTACTTCGAACAGGCATAGAGACATTTGATATGATTTACTTAGTTTAGTGGGTACCCAACTCTCCCCCAATATGCGACTAAAGAAAAAATAAAAAGTAGCAACAGACGAACCAAAAAAATTAAAAACAAACTCCCCAAATCCGACCAGAGAACAATTACATTTGTAGGCGGAAGAATTTATTTAAAGCAAAAATAATAGGATTAAATATTCCTGCAAATACTTTCATCACAATCCCGATATTAACATATAACATACTGCGCACACCGATCATAGTCTTAATACATGCATAAAAATTAAACTTTCAACTTTTCTTTTTGTTTCCTCCGATTTTTGCTTTCTGTTTGTTTTAATTTGTCTTCTCGGCGTAGACTATTCACTTCCGATCTCCCTCAACGGACTGATGAAAGTATGCTTTAGACAAATCACTTCATATTTCCCATTTAACAGTTAAGTTGTTAATTAATTGATGCCATACAAATTAAAGATTTGTACCGCTTAACTTAACAAAAGGAATTCAAAGATACCAAAGGGGAAGACAGAAATCGTTAAGCCGGAAGACAGACAAGACCATGGCCATCAAAATGAAACGAAAGACAAACATAGAACAACACTACACCGAAAACTAAAGCTGGAGTAACACGAACCCTACAAAAACCAGGGCGAGTTCAGGTGCTCCGGAATGGTAAGCAACTCTTGCTCAACTAGTGGCACTCGTCGTGTTACTCAGTAGACAAAGCCGGTATATAGTCACAATCTCTATAATTCTCTATAGCTCTACGTTTTATAATAATGACTTCGTTTATTATTATCTTCGTTAATCATTTAATCAACCAAAACCCAACTAATTAATCAATAATCAATGACCTTATGCGTTTATTTTAATCCTCTTTATCCCATTTAATATGAAGGTTTGCAAATTTGTTTTTGAAAAGCGTTGCTAACTTTTAAAAAAAACAGTGTAAAGTTAGTCTAAAATTTTCTGTCTAATGTGAACTAAATATCAACCTTTTTACTATATTGGGGTTACCTATGCCTGTGATTTTTCTCAAACCGTTAGTAGGTCTTTAGCATTGATATAAAGGATGAATATGTTGGGATTCATGTCCATTGTCATTTGAGATAACGATAATCCGTTCTGGAGTTAATCAAGTTGTTATGATCAGAATGAGTAGTTAAGTTATCCTTTTTTCCAATTCTCCTTACGAACAAAATGGAAGAAATACAACGCACTGATTTGGAAAATATATTATAGTTACAAACACGTAAGCATGTAGTTGTAAAGTAGCTCTATTTGATTGCAAAGTCGATTATGG
>JARWCS010361289.1:0-10614 GCA_034783895.1 Geukensia demissa | reverse complement strand
TCTTTGTTCACATTAACTTTGATTCGGCAACTCTAAGCCAGGTGAGCGATTACAGGCTCCTGGGAGCTTCTGGTTATATTTTACTATCCAACATACATGTGTATCAAAAACATTATAGTAGCATTAACATATAGTGTTTACATTTAACATACATGATTTGAGAAATGACTTCAAATTTGTTTTAAATAAAGACATTCTCATTGGAAACAGCTATGAAATTAAATGAATTTTGTGATTTTTAGATGATGGACCACCAAGTCTGTTAGGGCCTGGACCTCCTGCACCATTGCTGAAAGGCCCAATACCACGTGCACCTTTGATAAAAGGCCCAGGACCTCCATCTTTATTAGATTTAGATGGACCTCCCCGTGGATTTATCCCAGGACGTGGAAGGGGAGGAAGAGGAGGCAGAGGTTTAATGGGACCTGGTCCACCAAGCCTTCTGGATGCTCCTCTATTTGATAGACCACCACTTTTTGATGAGCCACCTGGGCCTTTTGATGGACCACCTGGGCCTTTTGATGGACCACCTGGACCTTTTGATGGTCCACGTAGACCTTTTGATGGACCCCCTGGGCCATTTGATGGACCTCCTGGGCCTTTTGATAGACCACCTTTTGATGGCCCTCCAATGCCATTTGATGGACCACCTGGGCTTTTTGATAGACCTCGTAGACCATTTGATGGACCTAGAAGGGGTGGGCGATTCAATGGACCAAGATTAATGTCTGATCGTTTCGACGAACCTTTTATGGATGATCGTTCATTTAATATTATGGATGTTAGTGATGAGGAAGAGTCAGCGGACCCAAATCCGTTCAGAAGTTTAGAACGTAAACAGAGAAAATCCAGAAATTTCAGGAACTTTATGACTCCCGAGGGAGGATTTGAATGTAGAGTGTGCAATGTAATTGTAAGAAATGAGGAGCAGTTTAAAAGGCACATGGAGAGTCGTAAACATAGAATTAATCACCCTGTAGAAGGAAATGATGCTGCTTATCAGGACTATTAAAATCATTTTTCCAATGTAATTGGACTCATTAGGCTCATTCGTATATCCACCTACGGTTACCTTTGGGTGGATGCCTCCATAGGCGAAGCATTTGTCCATGGATTCATGGGTAACTTCCTTAAGATACATTAGGTTGCCCAAGGAAAAACATCGACAAATGCTTCGCCCATGGTGGCGTTCAACCTTAGGGTTACCCAAAGGTGTCCATAGGTGGATATCCAAATGCGCCCATTATGTCAATAACTATTGTGGGTGTTGTCACAAGTATTTTGGCAGTTTGTATATTTGGGTTATCTTTCTTTTATTACAAATATTTATTTTTTATCCTGATGATGTCAACAATAGATTATTGGCGCATTCCTTGACCTTAAAGCTGACTTTTTCACCTATATCTAAAGCAGGTAAAAGTAAATTTGATATCTTATAACAATGTTTATATTTTTTAATACATTAATCCAACAGAATATCTGTTTTCTGTGTGAATTTTTTAAATGTTTTAAAGGTTTTAGGTTGAAAAATAAATGATATCTGCTTACACATAAGTGTTAGGGTGCATAATATTAAATCCCCCAATAAAATTTTCCAGCCAGAAAAAAAATTGTTCTCTGACCTCATTAAGAATTTTCCAGTCTTATTGTGTAAAAATATTTTCCAATAGCTACTAAATCTTATCAAAATATTTTTCATTTTCTGAAATGAGCAAAAATAGTTATAATAAATTATCCAATTTTGCAATTTTCAATACATTGTATCAGTATAAAATATCTGAAATAGTATCTTTTTTATATTGCATTATATAAGAATTATGAAGATCCCTTCAACAAATCTTTCCAAAATTGGTCAAAGGTGAGAGACTCGAAAAATATTTTAGTGCTTGACACATGAATGCTATGTATGGGAACATTGTTTTATTAGAAGCATGGTTTACAACTGTTGATGATTTATATTTTGGGTTTCTGTGATGGATTTCATAAAGAATTGTAAGTCGATAATTGATCACAAGTTTTTATGTCACAATATTATTGTGACTGTTAGGTCACACACTTACGATCAATTTCAAACTAACGAATATTTGAGAAATTCATCACTGACCTTATAATAGGTATTTACAGTGAATAATGGTAAGACCACATCAAGATATTTTTAGATTTTCTCCAACCTCAACCCAAAATGATGGGGCAGACAGTCGGATTTTGTTGTTAAATTTTTTTTTGACAACTTTTATCCATTCTGATCAATTAACCATTTTATTCCTAGGAATACTTAGTAAATGTTTAACAGCCTTTGTATTCTGTGCAGAATTGAATAATTTGGAAACTCGGACTGCATTAAGATATGAGTAAAAAATATAGGGTTGGTCCTTTGGAGATGGAGCAGGGGAGTATCCAATAAAATCTGGGAGTTTAATAAGTCACACTTGTTGCCATGAAAAAAAGTAATATATTTATGACCATTAGATATCAGATTTTTCTTTGAAACACACACATGGTCTAAAACTAAACAAATAGGTTTGTTCACTAATGCATATCTGTTATATCTTCCAGTTTGTGAGAGAAATTATGATTTCCTTATTCTAAGTTTTATATATGCAAACACATAGAAACTCAGAACATTTTCTGCAGACCGGAAACAAATCTTGCCATGTCTTAAATTAATTGTAATTGCATGACTGCATATATAAATGAACATTTTTAAATTGAAGCCGTTATTCACAGTTAGGTACTATATTTTTAGGGTTAAATGATAGTTCCAAATTGTCTAAATGATCAGTTTTGTTAAATGCCAGCTTAAATTGTCCCATACCACATTACATCTACCATAATGTCCACAATTTATGACCTCAAAGATCATAGAAATTTCAGACATTTTCATGAATAACACAAATTCAATAATATATTGTCTTTATGAGTGGGAAATCCTCGTCCCATCATTAATTTGATTCAGATACCATTCCGTGTTAATGATTCACATGTAGGCAGCATCATTTGTTCAAGTGAATGGCAATCCATTTTATTAATAGATGTGGTAGAGTAGGAAGGAAAAGTTTGTGTGAGCATGAGTTGATTTAGTGCTCATAAGATAAGTTGAAAACTATGAAAAAATGGGGTACTTAAGGACAGTCTTCTTACCCAACTTAATCTATTTTATGGAATAGTCCTTATGTGAAAATAATAATGTATATTTTTAGCTCACTTGGCCAAAGGCAATGTGAGCTTTTGTCATCACTTGGCATTGGTCTTCAGTCCATCTGTCCGTTGTCTGTTAACCTTTTCCCTTTTCATCTTCTCAAAAAACCACTTGGCTAAATGACAGGAAGCAACTATGGAAGGAACTGTACAAAGTTTGCTCACATTGTTCCAATCACACAGAAAACATGGCCGCCATGAACAATTCTTGTTTAAGCCAGTCATGGCTGAATCATAAAAAAAATTTTCATCTGAAACTACTTGGCAGAATGGAACATTGTTTAAAGTAAGCATCTATGCAAAGTCCTTTACAAAGTTTGCTTTATTGTCCTGATTGATAAAAGAGCATTGCTGCTATTGACAATTCTAGTTTCTGATTTATATATTAAAAATCTTCTCCTTGGAAACCACTGAATAAATATTTGATATGGAGCATCTGTGTCAGGTCCTGTATAAATTTTCCTCATTTCATCCTGATCTTGTGAAGCTTTGTAATAGTGGGATTTTGAGGGGGTGCTTCAGATTTAAACAAAACTAAATTGAGGGGGAGCTAATAGTGACAGGGATATTAATACAAGGAATATGGAATGTTTTTTGCCAGTGAACATGGTTAAATACAGTTAAGAAGATATAATGTTTTAGGCAATTTCCTGTTATATTTCACTGTTTTCAGGTATAATATCTGCAGAAAATGCATTTTTTAACAGAGATTTTCACATTAATTTGCTTAAACAGGATGTGTGTTTATAAAACATTTAATTAAAAGGATGTAAAATCTTTTTTTATCTCATCAAATAATACGTGTATAATCATTTTTACAGAGTTTTTAACTAATTTACAAACTCTCCCACTAATTTAGGATTTTAAATACAAAGGTACAAATTTTACATTTCATGTACTATTGAAAAAAATGCAAAGTTGTGAATCACAATAGTAGATCTGGGCAGCAGCATTTAATATTTTCTGAAATTGCTTTGATAAAACATGTATTTATGTCCTTTTATTAGCTCACCTGGCCGAAGGGCTTTTACCATCACTTTGCGCCCGTCATCGTCGTCCGCTGTCGTCGTTAACATTTTGAAAAAAATCTTCTCCTCTGAAACTACTGAATGGATTTAGATGCAAATTTGTATGATTGTTTCTTAGGGTATCAGCACAAAGTTTAAATACAAGGCTGTTTGAGACAGGTGAACGATTACAAGCTCCTAGGAGCCTCTTGTTTGTATAATGGTAACTTCTAAATATACATGTACAGTAATTTTTAATTGCCTGACTGCCAAATTAAGTTGTTACTTATGTTTGTCAACACCTTATTCTCTAATTCACTGACAACTGGTTTCAATGATAATTTGTTAAATTAATTTTGTTCAAACTGTACATCAGAAATGTACAGAAAAAAAGTTTTGAACTTTATTGTAGGATTTTTTTTCTTTCTTATATGTGTAATTTTATGAATGTTTGTTTGGTGGTTTTAACATTGAGGATAGAATATTGTAAAACTGATCAATATAGTAGTACATTGCTGATTTTCGTAACCCTGGAAGATCCGTAATTTGTATGTTTTTGTAAGAGTTGTCTCCCATGTTGGAAGGTATCTTTATATAACTGTAACATGAGAAAACTTTAAATATTGCGTTTTTTTGTGCAAAATCCAAAATATTTACCAAGGAAGAAAAAATAGTCTGATGACCGTTAACAAAATAAACAAAAAGATTGATTTCACCATTACAGCTATATTTATTTGCCATCTCATATGGGAGACAACTCTAATAAATCCAAAGATACGAAAAGACCAAGGGCCCAGTGGGATATCCTTTTATGGTTACCTTTGGGTAAATCTAAGGCTGAATGCCGAAGCATTTGTGCATGGTTATCCTTGGGTAACCTAATGAATCTTAAGAAGGTTATTCAAACGCAGTCTTAAGAATGAAGCCTAGATTAAGGGACATAACTCTCATTAATCATTGGAATGTTCATGTTAACAGTTTTCATTAATATATATTACAAACATCTTTGTAACAAAGATTTTTTTCATGCTGTTTTAATTGAAGGTATTAAAAGCTTTGAAGAAATTAAATATTATAAACATGATTCCAATTTCAAGAGTTATCTCCCTTTACCTAGGTCTACCCCGTAAAATGTACATTACCCATGTATGACGGCGCAATCCTGATAAAAATACCAGATCCCCAATTGCCAAGAGAATTTCTCAATTTGAATTATGAAAAAGCAAATGCAAATCCTGTATCCTGGAAAACGTAAACCCCAATGTCCTGCTGAATAAAATGGCAGATCCCATCAGTGCTCCACTATAGTTCTCTTCATAATTTTATAAATGATTATTGGTTACAATCCAGAAAATTAATTTTACACAGTCTTTTTCCCTTCTTGTGACACTGCCAGTTTCATTAAAAAGAACATGTCTCAAGAAGATGGTCATCTCGTTTAACATTACTGATTAAATCATGGGTTTTTGTGTATTGAATGTATGGTGAGAAGTTGTGTGGTATTTTTTATTGTAAGAACTGGTGTGAAAAATATTCATTGACATGTCTTCATTTCATACATATAAATGTAAATAACATAATTATAATCATCATTCATATGTAAAAATGAAAAAAAAAGAAGATTTTTTGGAACGTGTACATCTTTGGTCAGGATAAATCAACTTTGTATTTGGATTAAGGTGTGGCTTTTATTAAATTCAGTGTAAAATTGTAAGTTTAAGTGAGTGCACTGAAGGCAGCTATAGTAGAGTTATTGATCTTTGTACAATTAAAGAAGTCTTAATGGAAAAGAAGTGTGTGATAAAAACTTTTAATGCATATTTTATCACAAAAACTTTCATCTGCCATGATTCCGATGCCATTTGGATTTTTGACAGAAAATGTTTTGCTTTGGATAAAAAATACCTATTAGATTTCTTATTGTTTGTTGTAGTTTGCAACATTTAATGAATAAATGTATTGTTCATAGACTACAAGACTGCATTCATATTTAATAATAAGAGGGGAAGAGGTTCACCTGCCAAGTGTTGCTATTTCTGTGGGGATGCATACAGGGATGTCTGAAATGGAAAAATATTGAAGATGAATTTTTTCATCTTTAATTTGCTACTACATTTTTTTATTGATTGTCATGTTTCATGAATATTTACATGTTTTGTATTTTGGGGGCCTTTTACAGTGTCTGTTATTGTATAAACAATGGTTCATTATTGAAGGCCGTAATTGGACCTGTAGAAGTTTAATATCAACTGTTATTTGGTGGATGGCGGTCTCATGGACAATCATGTGGCATATTTTTATATTGACGTATGATGGAAGCAAAAAAATGAATTATAGATCAACTAATTAAAATGCCCATTTAATTTATTTTAGTATGCTGAGATATGTCTTTCAGGTAAAAGCCCCTATGAGCATTATCAGGTTTTAAAATGTATGAAGAGGAGACAAGCTAACCAGCTCATTTTATCGAAGAGAATTTGGACACTTGTCAAAACAGACATGTGGTATGATTGTCCGTGAGACCACCACCCAAAACATTTAATTACAGACATCTACATGCTGCTCTAAAGCCTTCAAAAATGGACATATCCACGCCTTAGCCTTAGGCAAGCTGAAAAAGAAAGACCCCAAAATTAAATATGATGATATACAAACATAAAAACTATCGTCCATAAATACAATATTGAAGAAGTTAAATTTAAACATAACAACAACATCCACTGGATAACAGGTTCCTGCTTGGGACAGGCACATAAAGTATGTGGTGGGGGTTAAACATGTTTGTGAGTACTCAACCCTCTTCTAACCTGGAACAGTGTTGTGACAAAGCAACATATAAAGAAAATTTAAAAACCAACTGATTAAGATTAAACTTTTAAAGTTGATACATAATATGCAGACAATTTCCAATAAAACAAGCTGCACTGACTTCTAAAAAGAACTTTCTGTTTCTGACAGGTAGTTCAAAATAAAAATTGTGGAAAGAACCTGAAATCTGAATAATGTTGTTGTATGTCACTGAATTTATAACAGATATTTGACGAAATTTGTTCAGATATTAGAAAAGAAATAACAAATAAACTTTCTCAATTTCTACCATTCAAAAAAGAAACATTTACAAATGTATTTGCCTCACGTGGATTTTCAGACCAAAGACAACAAAAGCTATTGGGAGACTAGTTCACGCAGGGTTCGTATAGGTGCTTGAAATCCTTGAAAGTACTTGATAATGAAAGTTGGAAAATCAAGTACTTGAAAACTGAATATGGTCCTTGAATATCAAAATATGACGAACGTCATTGTATTGTTAAATAAGTCAGACTTGCTCGACTTCCACCCATCATTCATTTATTGTTAATTCAAAGTAAAGAACCGGAAGGCAGCTGTAGTATAGAAATTTGCCGTTCAGTTTCGCTGCCAGCAGGTAGAACTCCTGCTAAAGAGGTCTTGTTTGACGGGATGTAAGAATACTCGATTTCCCTTCTCAAAGGTTGTCCCGTGGGAAAGAATAGGCACTAGGTATCTGAAAGGGACATGCCTACATGTAGTTGTGGGAGTGTATATATTTAAAATCCGTCTGAGGGAGACGATGAAGACGTCCCGTGTTTACCGGCAGAATGCCACGTTCCCTTAAACACCTGATTTTGAGTGTTCATTAGGCTGCCAGTTACATTTTGGTAAATTTTCTAACTCTGTCCATCCTGTAGTTTTTCCAGTCTAAAATCCCCGTTACCTATCCCCTGCTCTTAGTCTACATATAAATTTATTGTTTGTTACCTGTTACCTGTTCCCGTCCTGAATATGGCATAAAATTGCCTGCTGGACGTTAAGCAGCAATAATTCAATTTATCAGACAAAAATGAAGTTAATGGAAATCCCCAGATTTAAAAATAACAGATTTCTCCAAATCCGTTACAAATATGGTTGCTTCATGTTGGTTTTCAGAAAAAAATTTGAACATCGCGAAAGACAATAGCCATTGAAAGAGTCATTCAGAATTTTTCTTAACAGTTGTATGCTACAAATTCATGTTCATTGTATTTAACAAAATGGAGGTCTAACCATGACCCCTCTTTTGAGCGCTGTCGGGGTTTCAAAGTAAACCGTTTGGTTTTTTTTCCGTCTGTAGGTAGAACTCCTACTAAAGGGGTATCCGTTGGTTGGGCGAGATGTTTTTATACTCAACCGACCCAGTAGCAGTATGAGTTAAGAAAATAGGTGGTTCGGTTTCTCCGCCTGGAGGTGGAATCCATCCTTTTACATGTAGCGTCCATCGGTTGGGCGGGATGGATTAATTCTCAACGGTGACAATCTGTCCCGTGTTGGAAGTAATGGCACGCTCACATCACAGTAAATAATATTTTGCACCAGATTGTTAGAAATTTTAAGATCTATTTGTGGTCAGTTGCAAAGGCTAAATTTCCTACCCAGTGACAAAGAAAATTCCCCTGCCTGACACTCAACCCACTCCTTATATGATTTCCTGGATATGAAGAAACATTTGCCGCTGGACATTAAGCACCAATTAATCAAAAGGACCATAAATAAAACACGGACGAAAAATTTAGCCTTTTATAGCGGCATTGACCTACACTTTTTCGAAAACTACAAAAGGGGTCTTTTACGTGCAAGGGCGTGGCACTCTCCAAACACGTCACCCACTGGTCCACGACCAGGCTTTCCGTATTATAACCTGGCAATCCCCCATTGAGAGGGTCTCCCCTATCCGCCACTTGGGGTTCGCGCTGGGCCAGCTCTGTGGGTCGAGCCCTGGAGACCGCTCCGATGCCCAGGATACTTGACATCCAGCGACAAGAAAATTCCTCAGTCTGACACCAAACCAGAATTATTATTTATCAACTTGTTTCCGTCCTGAATAAGGTTAATAATATATATATGTATTTGCCGCTGGATATTTATCAACATCAATCAAACAGTCGAACCATAACTAAGATATAAAGATAAACACATTGAAGGTGTCCTTGAAAGTCCTTGATTTTGTTGCGATAAATGTGTATGAACCATAAATGTGTATAAACCCTGGCCACTTCAACACTATTTCAGTTATATGTATATACCACGATGGTCAGTTTTATCGGTTAAGGAAGCCAGAGTAAATGGAGAGAACCATTAACACTTGGGTAGGTAATTGACTAAACCTTATCACGTGCACTGTGAGCCGAGTGCAGCCCCATTTTTAGCTCACCTGACCAAAACGGTCATGAGATCCTTTGCCATCACTTTGCAATCATCGCCCGTACATCTTACATTTTAATCCTCTACTCTGAAAGCAGTGGGCCACTTTATACAAAACTTTATAGGGATGTGCAATGGATGGTGCTATACACAGGTTTTTTGTCGATTAATTTTACTCTCGTTTGAAGTCGGTTGAAATGATAGATGTCTTCTAAAAGTTATACTTTCGTGCCAATCGAATATTCAAAATGGCTGCAACAGCACTTGTTTCAACATTGAATCTTATAGGAGTTTTGTTCAGAATTCTTTTTATTTGAAACAATGCATCAAACTGAAATGATTTGTTGTTGAAATAATAAATGTATTGTGATCTAAGAAAGTTATGATTTTTATGCTGATCGGAAATTCAAGATGGCCTCCACAGGCGAACTTTGTTACATATTTGACACTTTGGAAAATGTGTCCAAATTTAATGATTTTTTGATGGTCCTCTACAAAAGTTATATTACATTAAATTGATTGGATATCCAGGATGTCCACCACAGCTGATCTTGCCTTTACATTGGACGCTTTAGGAAATTTGATTAAATTTCTTTTCGTCTGAATCTACTGAGCAATTGAAATTATTTGTGGTAACAATGATCATATGTATGGTATTTACGAAATTCTGTTTTCATATAAAAATATGAGATGTGATTGTCGATGAGACAGTCATCTACCAAACTTCTACAGGTCCCATTACGGCCTTCAATAATAAACAACGGAATCCATACCATAAAGGATGCCGTAGAAGGCCACAAATACAAAATGTGAAACTATTCACAAAACACGACAATCGACATAATCTATTGAATAAAATGGTGAACAAATAACAATAAATGACTAATTTACAGTTGGAAAGCAGGTCACCGTTTGACCCCAGTTCTCTCGACAACAATGGCGTCACGTGACCGCAGAAAATGAACGTCATTTTCGGTCCAAAAAAACGACACAAAAAATTCAAAATAATTTAACATAATACTTAACCCAAGACATGCTTCATTAAATTACGAAGATTCTTGAATATATTCTACAACGCAATTTCACAAAATAGTTTTAACAAACAGTCTTTCGAATCTTAAATTTGCTACTGAATTCGATGTGGCCGCCGACAGCACTGTCAAGGCAAAATTTCAAAACTGAGATTTCTTCCGTAAAAATGGAAATGACGGGG
>JARWCS010361278.1:0-10614 GCA_034783895.1 Geukensia demissa | reverse complement strand
TGTCAGACAAGTCTGACAACTGGGCTGGTGAATACCCTCGGGGACCAATGTTCCACCAGCAGAGGTATCGACCCAGTTGTTTCAAAATAAAAAATTACTAATGTTAAATAAATATGGAAAATTTAGGTATGCTATATGTACATTTCAAGGAGTAACCTTTCATCATTAGCATTAAAACCGAAACATAGGAAGTCAAATATTCAAATATAGCAAAAGAAGCACTCATAATCACACATAATATTCAATGATTCATCCGAATTCTCAGTCCTGCATTAACTCCATAAAACCTTAAACCTAATACTTCAAACTATCTCCACAATAATCATCACAATACTCCCAACAACAACAATTCTCCCTTCATCTAAAATCGGACACACTTATATACTACCTTAGTGGCAAAGCCATGCAATTGCAATGCCAACCTAATGCCATTTGGATGCCAAATCGATGCCAAGCCCATGCCACTTCAATGCCAATTGCATAATTAGATCATAAACCAATTATATAAGAAATACACATTCCAACGTTCAACCATATAGTTCAGCCATTAATCTAACTTTACTTTAACAGATTCTCACACTGTTGAGACCTTCTAGATAATTATAATCAAAATAACCACATGTCATTAAATAAGATCAATCAGAATCCGTTATCGGCTATGTTTTGTGATTTAAACCCAACAGAAAAACGTAAGGGATAGACATCCAGCAAGATTCATAATTATTGCGGTTACCAAAATATATAGAATGATATTTTTAAACACCTACACTGTGCGATCCAAACCTTTTCGACCGATTTATGATTTGGATCAACATTTATATAATAAATCTGACGATTAGTTCAAGTCACATTCAATCCTTGCTATGATATCATTAACCAGCATGAATAAGGACGTTAATAACAATATCAACATTTTCAATTCAAAAGAGATAAGTTAATGAACGAATTAAACAACGAATGAGCCCTTTATTTGACTCGACCTCATACGTACAATTTGTGTCCTTTGCATTTCTTTTCTTGTCTTTCCTTACACATTGTTGTGGAAGATGCGTACCTGGCGAAGAACCCACGACCTCCCCAATGACAACAAGCTAATAATTAGACAATAGAAGCCGATTCTCCTCATTAGTTTCAAGTGTCGGACAAATGGGGTGTCGGACAAATGGGGTGTCGGACTAACGGATCGTCAGACTAATTGGGTGTCGAACTAACGGGGCGACCCCAACACTGTCGACTTGATTGTTCTAGGGGTATAACTGGGAAAGGTTTTCCAGATTTTGTTCCATTTTGTTGTTCTTTGCTGTGTTTTTAAAATTTATTTTTAAACGCACTCATAATAATAATTTTTCTCTTTGATCGTCTGCCTGAAAAAGAGCGTCTCTGACCTAACAGCTACACAAACGAACGTTACTCCGCTAGTAAAGATATCAGATTCTGGCTAATAAAATTACTTATGCATAAATATATGAAGATCATTTCTAAGTTAACCTTCTTTCTATGTTCAGCCGTCAGAATTTCCGCTTAAAGACGTTTTGTCGCCTATGTTGAACGACTTAAATATGTAGGGCATACGGTGCCGTTCGGTTTTTGGGACTACCATGTACGTAGTAATCTCCCTTTTTTTGCACTAAGAAATGGTTGGAACCTAACCTAGCGAGATGCCAGTTTGGGAGTGCAGTTGTTGCCACTTTAAAACAGATCGCCAGCCACATTTTCAGCAACATTGCAGAACTAAGAAGCACAGGACTCTGCAGTTTTTGTCTACTGAATCCCACTTCGAGATTAATGGTGATGATGATAAAGTCGCTTGTTCACGTTCACCTCCTCCATCTCCAGAGGCAGAGCTTCATCCACCAGATGAGCGTTTGGACAGTTTTGGATCAGAAAACAGGGACAATTTTTTGTGAGGGGGCGCAACCAAAATGTTTTTACTATTATGTTATCAGCTGATAAATGTAACAATAGATAATAAGTTAAATCTCATTTCAAATCGTGATAAATCAAATACACTACATTTCAAGTTGAATAATAAACAAATGCGTGCCAGATAAAAAACTAATCGAAAATAATCATTGGTGACATAAGATATAAGATGTTGTAATCAATGACATTAAAAGAATTCCATAACGTGATATATTTTTGATATATGAAAAAAAAAACTAAAAATATTACCCAATATTGTTGAGCATGTATCATTTTAAACAAAAAAAAAACGAATTGCATAATCAAATAATCAAGCTATAGGATGATTGGACAAGCTAAGCTTCAATAATTATAAAAGACTTATAAATTTTCAAATTCAAATTCTTTATTATTCCAATTAAGGGTTATAACTATTGTCCATCTCATTTTATTCTTCTTGTGTATGTTTCTAATCAGCAACAATCAAAATATCGAATTTACCCATATAAATATCAAAACATCGAACGATAAAAGCTTGTGACTTAATAGAATAAGTTATATCTTTTTTAAGTTTGGAGTTTACAGTGGTAAAAATAAATCTGAACCAGTATTTTAAGTCATCCACTAGAAAATGAAATATGACCACTTTTAACATTTAGTGAGAATTTTATTTTCTCATTAATTGTAATCCCATAAGTTTTGAGCCCATTCTATGTTTTGTACTATGCCATAAAGAAAGCCAGGCAATAAAGGAGGCCAAGCCAAAATTCAGGCCAGGCCATAAAGCAGGCCAGGCCAAAAAGAAGGCCAGGCCATAAAGTAGGCCAGACAAGGCTAATGAGGCCAGCCAACATTTTAGAGTATGCCATTGTAATTAGTTTATAATTGTGACGTCAATTTCCTTACACACGTGCCAAAACCCATTTAAAAAGAGGATTTGTAGGAATTTCTTCATTTTAATTCTGATTTGTTCTATAGTTTTAAAACATCATAATGAAATATGGTATATTTATTATTTCTCCAAAAAAATACGCCAAAGGTAAGGTATTTACTTGTTATAAATAATGCTAAAATTTATTAAAAATGATTTTTTTAAAATGCCAAAAATATTTTAAATAAAACTTACGCTTTTTTTAAGTTTCAGCTATAAATAAATATCTTTATTTCCGAAGTCTATTTAATTGCACAATGAATTTTAGTGAAGATTTTATTATATACACAAGCATTTTAAACAAAGTTGAATGCGTTTTTTTTTGTATAAATGATTAATGAGAATCATTTATTCCAAATGTCTGCAACTATGCAAATTGCGCAATTTGTGATTTGAGAATTTAGTGGCTTATTTTTGTTGTGTTTTTTCGTTAGTTTGTAATGTTGGTCTATTTATATTTCTTTTGATTATTTTATTTGTGTATTAAGAATCTCCCTCAAAGATATTTTACTTTTGTCATTATATTACCAGGCAGTTTTGCAATATATACATGTATACTTAACATTCTAAATACCATATTCATCCGTTTTCTACTGTATGATAAGGACGAGAAATAATTCCTCTTATGGTAATAAGTATTGTCTATCAACTATGTTTAACATTATGATTGTAGAAATCCATAATGAGAAATCCTCATCACCTGTTCCATTCGTCTGTCCTGTTCAACGATCAGGAAGCAGATCGATCCAGCTCGATGGCATTGACAATCCAGGATATACAATTATGAGCCAAAGTGGGAAGAAATCAAGTGAAATGGTCTTGGATGAATGGGACGAGAGACCGATACCTCGATTAAAACATAAGGACAGCATAGTATCTACTGCATCCTTTGAAAAGGAGTCATTTATGATATTTCTGGGAAGACAAAATAGTATCAGCAAGAAAAGCAGGACATTTTCACTACAAGATATATTTGAACTAGAAGGAAAACCGTACAAAGCATATCTATATAATAGGTTTGGAAACAATTATGAATCGGATCAAATTGCTTTAAGAAATGGATCGGGAATTCATCATATATATAATGGCTCTGTTATAGTAACTGATGTTTTGGGTTCCAATCTACGCATGTACAGCGCAAGTGGACGGTTAAACAAAGTCATCCCCATCAAACAAGGAGCTGAGCCTTGGACAACAGCTGCTACCCCTTCTGGAACCCTTGCTGTTGCATTAAGCCGGGAAAAATGTGTGTCGGTGTTATCTTGTACAGGGGAAGAAATAACACGATTTGGTCAAAATGTGCTTGAGTGTCCAAATGGAATTATTGTTGACAGACGAAACAGATTCATTGTAACTGACGCAAGACAGAACAAGATACATATTTTTTCTCAAAAAGGAATTCTAATCCGCTCAATTCCAGAAGACGACGAAAAAGACATTCAGCTAAATTCACCGCGACATGTAACATTATCCCACCTAGGCAATATTATAGTATCCGAATTTTTGACCGACATGGCGACCATGTAAAAACATTTGGAAAATACGGAAGCGGTGACGGCGAATTAAAATTTCCGCATGGTGTTTGTACCAACCATGATGATAATATTATTGTAGCTGACTATTACAACAATCGTGTATCATTATTTTCAAATGAGGGCGAATTTATTCAACATTTAGTGACAGCTCATATGGGTTTAAAACGACCACAGGCTGTCACCATTCGTCACCATCAATCCTCATTTGTACTTTTTATAACATACGGGGACATGAAAGCGAACACTATAGTTGCATACAAAATTATTGATTCACAAAATGAACAAGGCAATGAAAACAGTGCACATGCAGCAGTTTGAAGAATAAGAATATCATCACATTCTGCATGACCCAGAAGGACTTGTCCAGTCCAGATTTATTTATTCGTGTTGAAATTAACGTATTTATTTGTTTTAAAAATAAATGCTGTTGTTATTGTTGCGTTTATGAGAGATTCAAAATTCATCAGCCCGAGGAGAAAACACAAACCCAAAACAAACATGTCATTTTTGATAAAGCAAACCTTAAACGAAACAACAGTTCCCCAAAAATTGTTATGAAAGAACTGTCTATTTTTTAAATAGTTTGAAAATGAGAACATTTTATTAATACCATAGCAAATTCCTAGACCTTTGAATCAAGCTGACACAATACAAACAGACAAGCGACTACCTGAGGTGCCCTGTGTTTTCTTTGGAACTGCTGTTGACAGAAGCCTGAACATGCTTTGTATTTATTCAGAGTAAAACCTAACCTTTATTGGTAAGCTATGCGATCGCTATGGTTTGTTCGGTAGCTCTTAAAGTGTTACGAGTTTGTTTTGAATTTGCCTAAACATTATAGACATTGATCAGCTACAAGCTGTCAGGCCAACTATAAATATTTCTAAGACAATTGGAGTCGAACATCCTATTATCTCAAATACTTGCAAAAAACTAGCAGAAATGAAGTATTTAAGTATACTTTAGTTGCATTGGATGTTAACATTAAAGACAGCACGCCTTTAATCTGAGACCTCCCTAGAAAAAATTAAGATACGATCCTTCTGGGCATGGTATACCATAGTCCTACAGATCTTCGATGACCGTGAGGTAATAAGGTTTTTGCAAAAAGGACCTATATATCGTCCACCTTCAAAAACTGATTGGCCAGAATTTCGACAAGTCATACACGATACACTCTTTCTATCTATTGTAAAAAAGTGTAAACAAGAGACCGATGAATTGATTGATTGATTGATTGCTGCTTAACGTCCAGCGGGCAATATCCCAGTCATACTCATGACGGGAACAAGTAAACAAATTATACATCAATATGTAAACTGTGAGCAGGAGATCGGTAAGGGGGAAATTTAAGACTGACATTGGAAAAATTACGGGTAGGATAGGGTCAGACAATTAAGTAACTGGCCGCCTATAGTCCAACCAAACTGAGCATTTCGGGTGGTCTTTAACGTGCTTAGAACGTGGCATTTTCTAAACTCTGGGCGTCTCTAACGTCTCCCTCCGAACGGATGGTGATTTGTACATGCGCTACAACCGTGGACGCCCTATTAGAAGACGGGCCTCAAAAACGGAAATACCTAGTTCCTATGCCGTTCACTGCACAATCTTAGCGAATGGGAGTTCCGAGTTTTTCTAGATCCCGCTTAACGAACGGACGGCCCTAAAGCAGAGGTTTCATCTGCAGGCGGAGAAACCGAAGGACCTATTTTTTTTAAAAAAGCAAAACTATATACATATCCATATTTTTTTGGATTTCAGTGCTTCTTAGATCTTGGACTTCTTTATGTTTTGTTTCTTATGCTACTGAGAGGTTATTCCTTGAAATGTACATATAGGATACCAAAATCTTCTATACCTATTCAACATTGGTAATTTTGAATTTTTTAATTCTCGAATTCAAAGTTTACTTCAAATACTTCGGTTCGCATTTGTATCAGCAGAAAACAATTTGGTGGTGGTTTGACATAAATACTACATGGAAGTACTATTAGAATTTTCCTCTCCAAACTATGCATTGACTAAAGGTCAATTAGTAGAAGTCCCCGCTGAACATTGTGAAGTCCGAACTATGTAAAGCTAACATAATTTACACATCAAACATTAAAATACTGTTCTACTTCAACGTAAGTGTACTACAACTAAAAATTTCTGTCCTTTTCCATTAGTGCCCTAATCACCATAAAAGAACTTATGATTAAGGTCCCCAGGGCTCGATCCACAGAGCTGACCCAATGCGAACCCCAGGTGGCGGGGAAATATTTGCCACCGGACGTTAAGCAACCAACAATCAATCAATCATCAATCTGAAGATAAGACATCCACCCTTTCAACACGAGATGTACTAAAACACAGTATGTTTTAATATTGATTAATAATTTATTAATAATTAACGATTTAATATTGTGTTGTCAATAAACTCGAAGAAAGATAAGATGGATAGAATGCCAAATTGATAAGTATCTGTGCAAGAAGGCGACAAGATTATCAATACCCGTACCACAAAAAATTCTACAATTTCAGCCGTATTATGTATATAATCTTTGTAACGGTTATAATATCTGTATCCCTGCAACAAAAGTTTACCAGTAAGATGTAGATTGTTAAAGTCGTAACCCTTGGTGTAAACTCTGACAAATCGAACTAGTTGTGAAATGAATGCGCCGTAGGAAGGAGCCAAAGGCACGTGCCTATCAAGAAACGGGTGGTGAACTAATAAAAAAATCATCCTTTTCACATAAATGTTAGTTCATTAATATCAAATCAAAATCTAAAAAGCTAGAAAGATCATTACTGATATTTGATTTATTGAAGGTAATTTCATAAGAATTGGTTTCTTTTGCAAAGTTTTGAAACTCTGGATTAAAAGCCAGAACAGCATCCACATATCTAAAAGTATTATGAAACTGGTCATTTAAATAATGTTTGAAGTTTTTATAAAGTATTTTTGCCATAAACTGAGATTCATATTAATATAAAAACAAATCTGCAATGAGAGGAGCACAGTTTGTGCCCATTGGTATGCCAAATAGATCTTGTTACATAATCGCACATAAATATTATCAAGAAGAAATTTGACCGTTGTAATCATGTCAGATTATGTACAACAAGTATATTTATTATAAGATTTATCGCTAAAATGTAATTAAACCTATTGATGCAAGGATACTTTTTGAACGACCAAAGATATGAAATTTTTCTTTAATAATCTTATGTGGTAAAGTGATATCAAGAGTAGAGAAATCTTAATTGTAGGAAAATGAACTTGGACAGAATTTATTTTGTCTAAAACATCTAGTTTAGTTTTAACACTCTAAACTAAATGACTGACGAAATTTCATAACATTTATTTCAGAAGCTTAGAATAAGGGTTTTAATAGTAGTTAGGACACTTGTGAATAGAATTGATAATAGTGGTAGTGCATAAATGAACTAAGACTTAAATGGAGTTATATGAAGTTTAAAAAGCCAGTGCATTGTAGGAACTTTCATATTGTAAGATGCAACCTTTAAATGGGAGGAAACAATCAGATTTTCATTACGATATGTTGTTCTGTCAAATTTGTCGCTTTGAAAGAGTTAAATCTAAGAATTTCATTGCCGATAACCTCTATATTATACTTTCGATATATAACATTTTGCTAATATTATAATTTTGATATTTTATACCAATCAGATCAAGACTGATCAAAAGCTCAATTCTTACAATATAAAAGCATCATATTTGGATTTGAGTGGATACAAAATTATGTCACAAATATCAATTTTTTTCTAAGAAATCCGTTTCTTTCATGTTTCTTCAA
Source organism: Geukensia demissa (assembly GCA_034783895.1). Lineage (NCBI taxonomy): Eukaryota > Metazoa > Mollusca > Bivalvia > Mytilida > Mytilidae > Geukensia > Geukensia demissa. Next base: position 2,443 of record JARWCS010361278.1, on the reverse strand, counting down.
GTTTAAATTGATACAATGCGACTATTTATAAAGTTTTATTGAAAGTGAATGAAGGGCCTAGCTATTTGTTTACTCCTAGCTTTTAACTACGGCGTGATGTTATTGTTGGATATATTATTAACCTACAATATATAACCTTTATCGTATTCTTATATTTCATCCTGTTTTTTTTTTCGTTTATCTCTTCACAAACTTAAATATATAGGCAAGCCTTTTTAAACAATATCCTTGGAGCTGTGGACAATGAAATATTTGCCTTCAATTTTTAAGGCATTGGGAATTATTTTTTTTTATTAAAATCATTATCATTCTATATTTCACATTGTACGTTAAAAGTCTGTTTGACTTGTCAATAATGAGACGTATGTCATTTCGCATTTGGATATCATGCATTTACACTTATTACACATGCAGCACTTAGAATTAATAAAACGCATACTATTAATTTTTCCAGTTCTTTAAATCACGAAAAATCAATTTTTACTTCAAGGTTTATAATAGTAAATCATATTTATATCGTCAAATGTGACACACAATGACAGGAAAAATTGACATCCAATTACACGAGACATCAAAAGTGACAATATCCGACACGTTAATTTGTCCAAATATCAATTCCATAAAAATTATTATTGATTATGTATAGACATAGATTATATATTTTTTTTCTTGTAACTTTCATAACTTTCATTATTACGCTAACAATTATAAGACAATAAAATACAAATAAATTAAACTGTGCAATATTTAATTCTGATGCGATATTACATGTAAGTAGAGCAGAAAAGACAAATTACATGTATATAATAAATCTTCTTTTGTCTTCGTAATTTGTTTTTGAATTTAGAATATCAATCTTGACTGTAAAATTCATATGTAAACAAAATAACGAAAGACATATTGAACTTTTTGCACTTAATGAACGAAACGTTTTGAATTTCCTATGTTTTGGTTTTAAGGATGTGTACGAAAGAAAGGAACTTCCTGAATCACGTGTAAAACATATCGAAGTTCACAATATTTTTCAACATGTATTTTGAAACATCTTGGCTGATTTTTCTAACGGAGGACCAGGGGATGACAAGGGCAACCACCAGCGAAGTTGTAAATCTTGTTTGACATAAATTTTATTAGTTATTTTTTAATAGAAATATGCTGTATTTATTTGAATTCTAAATCACTGAAATTAATAATTTCTTGCAATGCACATGGTAGATGCCGATCGAGTTGCCGCTGGATTTATGGCTTCGTATTTCGTTATTTGAACATGTAACATCTCGGTCTTCATTGTGGCTAACGCTGCTGTAGAAACACAGGTAAAGCGTAACGAAATTCACAATATTTATACACCATTTTACATATTTTGAAGTCAACCCAGAGGTCCGGGATGATATTTACCAGCCTAATGGTCAAGTTTGTCTGATATTTACTTTATAACACTGACATTGGCTCTAGTTATTTTATTTCTAAACCCCTGAAATTACGGTGGTTTCATGGATGCCACTGACCTCAGATTTCGCTTCGTTTTTGCATGCAGTTGTATATGAGCGAAGTTGAATAAACATGGACAATTTTAGTATATTTTTTTTAAAGATGTAACCTCCCAGCAGTAGCATAAGACCAGAAACACAATGTATGCTTAGATCCGTGTTTCCTATGTAAACTGCATATATTGGTTCTAATGCTCCCGATGAGAGGTTAATTCTTAAAGACGTGTAAAGCTCAACGAAAGTCACAATATTTATACGTTTGTAAGTTTGTAAATGTATTGATATATTTACACGGATATATCAGTGTACCTGAACAACAACAGATCTGAAATGGTTTGTAAGTCCAGAGTAAAATACCCATGTAAGAGGTCCAAAGTGCAAAGTTCAAAGAGACAAATTTGAAACAAACTAAAAGAAAAAACGAAAACAAGAAGAACAAAGGCTTGAAATACACGAACTCCTTTCTAAAACAGGGTGGGATCAGGTGCTACGGAAGGGTAAGCATCACCTGTCGGGACCCGTCGTGAAGTCACCAGTTTAAAATCGGTGTCCAATCATGATGTCTAATTCGGGATAGCCGCAAATCTTTCAAATCTGTAAACGACTCCGCGAACACATGTACTTACAAGGAGTGGGATCAGGGGCTCCCGAAGGGTTAGCATCCCCTGTTTTGCGCGCAACACCAGTCAGGAAATCCTTTAACTCTAATTCAGGTTTAACGTCAATCCGCGAAGATGTCAACTTAGTGTTGAATTTCTGATAACAGGTCCATAACTAGTTGAGATACACTGATGGATCAACCAATTCATGATTGCGACCATAGAATTTGAGGAGGGACGATTTCAACCTTGATTGGATATACCGTTGTAGTACGTGGGCTGAGATAACCCCCCGTGCACCCCCCCCCCCCACATCTCTATGGGACCTAAAGCATCCCATTGATAAAAAATCAT
>JARWCS010361277.1:0-18550 GCA_034783895.1 Geukensia demissa | reverse complement strand
TGAACCCGCTCCTAGAAAAATCGTCATTATTTATACGTTCCTAAGAATTTTCGACCTAGAGGTTATACCCCGTGATTATGGAGTCATATTGATTGCACGTATTAAAGAAAAGTTTATATTTACCTAAGTTTCAAACAATACTGTGTGTAGCATTACTTATAATCGATAGGTGCGACATCTGCTGAGCTAAGTCAATTGAGGGTTTATAGGGGTGTTTTCATTATGCGCTTTTAAATCCAGTGTATATTTTCTCTTAATTTCTATTAAATTTTCATTCTGCTTGTGTTTTTGCATATAATGACAATGCTAGTATAACATAAAATAACAATATCAAATATGACGGAGGCTCAGGAACAAATCAAAATTCTTTTTCGTGTGGGCATTCACCGTTTTATATAATTTCCCTCATCTTGAACATCTTCAGGTTTAATATAATTTAGCTTGCAATTTTCATATGAATTCTTCACTGAATCACTTAAGGATGACGCACTTTTGATATCTTGTCCAATCTGGAAAAATTGAGAAAAGATTATGGTGTCTTGATTCCTACGAGAAGTGTTTTACTAGTTATTGGTAATATTTAGCCACACCTTTTCTATCAAAATGTTCTCTTACAAGAGAAAGCTGATTGTACTTTTATTTGTTTTGTGTTACATTGTTAAAGACGGTGCATCGTTTGGACTTCAAAGGAAAAGCAGGGAGATGAGTGTTGGGCAACTTTTTGCGAACTTATTGGACAGTATCTTTTCTGATACAAATACCACCACTGTTAATAGTACTACATTTCCTTCAACATTCAGCTTTCTTAACAAACTGACGCCGAACACATTGACGCCAAAAATATCAACTCCCGTCAAAACACCGCCGACATCGAATCTCAACATAACTGAAACGACAACAAATGACGGTAAAACAATTGAAACTGCGACGTGGGGACCAGAATTTACTCTTAGGACGTCTACAGAGCCTTTATTTAAGGATAATTGTGGAGGTGACTTTAAAACCACCATGCACTCCCGTATCGTCTGATTGTTCCCTGTTGTTGTAAATACTCTGTTTTATTTATAAATATCGTTAATAATAAATTATTAACTTGAAACGATTTAGTTTCTCAGGCCAAAAATCTGAAAGAACTCGGGAATTGACGCGATTCCCATGACATTGGGGGCTCGTCCGACGGATTTTTGAGATATTTTTTATAGGAAATATATATTTCTTTACTTCTTTTAGAGATACTTGAACAATTAAGTTCTGAAACGGAGAATGAACTCCGCAAAGAAATTTTTCTCAAATTTGGGAAGCAAAATACGGACGCCATTTTCGTCCGATTACCAATATACATTGGAACAAAAAAGTTCCACGCCTTACAACAATCAGGTGTACGAGTTTGCACAGGAGGAACAAATAAATGAAGAACATTTATCGAACACAAAACCAATACAAACAAACCTACCTCACAGTCAAAATGAAAGAATAATCCAATCTGATGTGAAAATGAACACATATCCTCTTGAAATAAACACAAAAATTGTGGAATCCACTCCTGTAAATCACGAAAGACGTGACACCTCATATCCAGATTCAGTACATGGAGAATATTCTTTCTCACAACATGATGATAATCGTGAAATAACACGCAATCCCTCTGAATCCCAGCGTCGTGAACTTGGAAGGGACACAAATGCAAATTCATTGCCTAAATTTGACACGAATTTACGTGAATTTTTCCATTCGTCTGGAGATATTACTTATAAGTGGCAATTACAAGGAACCCGAAGATTGTTCCCTGAACGTTCTGTTGAAATCAGTAATCGCCGTGATGACACTAACGTGAAATTAAATTGTACGAAACGTAAAAATGGTGTCATTTTTCAGTCGCCGTCTTTTGACGTAGATAAGTTTGACCACGTGACCGGTGTTACATCTGAATTTGCCGAAAACCAGAAAGATTGTCCGGCACATTCTGAAGGGTCAGGGGCATTATCTGGCAAATTTGAGGCGGTTCAATTTGAAATAAACACCAATCAGACAAAACAATGTCGGAACAATTATTCAGAGGCAGGCTTTTACTCTGAAAATCTTCCAGATCCCGCCGGAACTTTGAGAAGGGTTGAAGCAGGTGCCTGCACACAACCTAAATTTGAGAGGCCAGAAAATGTTAGGGGGAACTCTTTAGATAATTGCAAAATAAATAGGGGTGAAAATGTAAATTCAAACGGTGAGAATTTTGACTCGCCAATACCACCTTTCTCAGAAATAAAAGACATTTCGGTAAGAAATTGTACGGAAAATGACACAAGGAAAGCTTCCTTTCCAACATACCAATCACGCCCTTTTTGCAATTTAAGTGACAATAACATGCTTCATAATAATGATAATGCCATGACTGTTCTGAATTCTACAGAATATGCAAAACTGAACAGAACGATATGGCATGAAAATAACACGCGAACCCCTGACACTTACATGACGAATCCAGTTCACTCAAGACCAGAGAGGACCCCTATGACTGAAAATAACACGCTTCTTCAAGAAACATACTTGAACTGTCAAAGTGACTATTTACAAGGAAACAGGGTCCATTCGCAGGACGATCACATGCTACCCAATGAATTTTACATGACGGACCATGTCAAGGTTAGACAAAATAGTATCCCAATGCGTGGAAATAACACGCCTGTTTATGCTACAGATAGCAATGAACGACGACATCATAGTGTCCCTAGACGTGAAATTGACACGTTAAGCGATTTACGCTACACGGACTATCTAACGCATGACAGAAATCGGTGCGACTATGACAATTTTCAAAGCTATACGGGTAAATTTATACCCAATAGGACAGGGCTAGATGGAAACGTTAGGTTTCAGAAAGATTACTCTTTCAACGACACACAAAACGCAGCCCCTCACGATCGAATCATGAACAGACAGGCAATTTTATACCCAATGACAGATCCCGATACATTTTCTACACCAAATACGAGACATGCGACCCGTAGACAAAAAGACCCAGACACTTATGATGGGAACAAAGTTGAATGGCCTGATTACATTTGCCATTTTGAGCAAGTAGCTCACTGGAATGGGTGGCAAAAACCTGAAAAGGCCACACAACTAGCAATGAGCTTACGTGGCAATGCTCAACGTGCACTCAGTGAATTAACAGTTGATGTTCTGTATGACTATGATAGGTTAAGGTCTGCCCTGACACAAAGGTTCTGTCCTCCAGAGCGGGAAACGGCATTCCGCTGCGAATTTCGCAATCGAAGGCGAAAAAGGGGTGAATCTATAGCCGAATATGGTTATGCCCTTAAACGCCTAGCAACCCGTGCATTCCCTACGATACCTTTTGACGTAAGGGAGAGTCTGGTTATTGAACAATATATCTCTGGCTTAGGGGACGCCGCATTAAAGCGACATGTCCAATTCTCCCACCCATGTTCTTTGGATAAAGCGATTTCGCTAGCTTTAGAGTTCGAGGCATTTGAGGGAAGTCAGATACTACCCATGAAACCAAAATCTGAAGAATTAACTTCGGTCTGCCCCGTTAGTAGAAAGGAGGAAAGTGTAAACGAAAGTTTATCAACTTCCAATACTATGCTATCAAAACTGGTTTAAGGGATTTCGGACATGCAAGAATCGATAAAAACGCTGTGTCAACAAAAACAAAAGAGCGACCGACCTAGACCTTACGGTACACGCAATCAAAATAGAGACAACAGGAGACCTATACAGTGTTACCATTGTAAAAAGAGGGTCACATGAAGAGGGACTGTCCTTCTCTTAACGACCAAGCGAATCAGTCGAATACTGATACAAATGTCAAGTCCGATAAAAATGATTTAAAATAGAAAGGGCTGGGTTAGCGGCCAACAACCCAGTCCCCGGAAATGTTGATTGTAAATATATTGTAAGGCCGAATCATACGTTTAAAATTTGTAGTATTTCTCAATCATGTTTGTTTGTTGATGTCACGATAAATAACACAAGCTTTGATATGCTTGTCGATACCGGCTCAGATGTGACTTTGGTTTCAACTGAAATTTTCAATAAATTGGGTTTCAATAAAATGTTCTTGGACGATGTATCCGTTTATCTCCGTACAGCAGACGGCGAACCGTTGGACGTCGTTGGAATGACATCCATTCCTCTATGTATTGGTGGACAATTAGTAGTCCATCCGGTTATCGTTGCCGGGTTAGGTGAACTTGACGGAATTTTAGGGATAGATCTGTTGAGTAAAAACAATGTTTCGATTGAGACGGCAAGCGGATTCCTTAAGTCACCGAATTTTGAGGTTAAATTACACAAAGATAAAACTTTGTCCGTGACGTGTGCTAGAATACATCTAAGTGAAACGGTCCATATTCCTCCGAATTCCGAGATATTAGTAGAAGGTCACATCCGAGGCCACTACGTGGAGGAACAGGAGGGGTATATCGAACCCCTAGAGGAATTTAGAGGCAAAACCGCCTTGTTGATGCCTAAATCCGTCGTAAAAACAAGGCATTCTAACGTGGTATTGTCGATCATGAACCCGACATCGGAACGAAAAATTGTGAAGAAGAACGTACATATCGCGTCTTTATATCCGGTTGATGATGTTGTGCCCTGCAGTACTCAGGAGCCATTGGAAACTTTAGTTTCTACAGAGTGTAACGAATTACCGGAACACCTGAGACTTTTGGTGAAAAACGTATCACCAAAGTTATCGAATTCCGAGAAAGAAAGTTTGTCGAAAGTGATAAAAAATTATTCTGATGTTTTCGTCGGTCCCGATGGAAGACTAGGCCACACTGACATCGTAGAACATGAGATAATAACGGACGATGCTAAGCCAATTAAGTTACCGTTGCGACGACTTCCAATTACTCAACGCGAGGTTGCCGAAAAAGAAATTGATAAGATGCTGGAACAAAACATTATACAACCTAGCAATTCACCTTGGGCAGCGCCGATTGTTCTGGTACGCAAGAAAGATTCAACCTGGCGCTTCTGTGTGGACTGTAGAAAAATTAATTCTATAACGCGTAAAGACGCCTATCCACTTCCACGCATCGATGAGTCCTTAGACAGCCTTTCAGGTGCAAAATACTTCTGTACCTCTGATATGGCTAGTAGTTTCTGGCAAGTTTCCGTTTGCGAACGAGACCGTCCGAAAACCGCATTTATAACGCATAAAGGTCTATTTGAATTCCGCCACATGCCATTTGGACTCGCAAATAGTCCCAAAACATTTGAACGTCTTATGGAGATAGTTCTCGCAGGTCTTCAATTCGAAAGAGCACTCGTGTACTTAGACGACGTAATCGTATTTGGCAAAACCTTCTCTGAAACGCTAACAAACCTCACCACCGTGTTGGACCGATTTCGCAAAGCAAATTTAAAGCTTAAAGCGAAAAAATGCTCTTTCTTCCAGGATGAGATTAAATACTTAGGCCACATCGTCTCCGAACAGGGAATCAAATGTGATCCCGAAAAGACCGAAACAATTAGGAACTGGCCAAGACCCGAAAACGTGTCCGACATACGTAGTTTCCTCGGAATTGCGTCCTATTACAGGAAATTTATTCCTTCGTTCTCAGAGATCGGTTTTCCTTTGAACCAACTGACCAGGAAAAATCGGAAATTTGTTTGGACTGACGAATGTGAAAATTCATTTCACAAGCTTAAAGAGGCACTTACGTCAGCTCCGATTCTCGCATACCCGACGCGTGATGACCTGTTCATCTTAGATACAGACGCAAGTTTGTACGGGATAGGTGGTGTACTTTCACAAGTACAAGAAGGCGTTGAACGTGTAATTTCATATAGCAGCAAAACGCTTTCTAGATCACAATCGAAGTATTGTACCACATACCGAGAACTTCTCGCGGTCGTGACATTTGTGAAGCACTTCCGTCACTATCTCTATGGGCATAAATTTTTGGTACGGACTGATCATTCCTCATTAATATGGTTAAAAAATTTCAAAGAACCGGAAGGAATGATCGCACGTTGGATCTCACTTCTGGAAACCTATGATTTCGAGATCAAACATCGTCGCGGTTCTGCTCACGGCAACGCAGACGCACTCTCTAGACGACCAAGACGGCAATGTAAGCGCGACGATTGTCCACAATGTATCGACTCGAATAAACCCACCCAACAGGCAGTTAACGCTGTCACGAAGAAGGAGATGCTTACTCCTAGTTTAGAACCACTTGAGAATCGCAGGAAAGCATCGTCGATCGTTGAATCGAACTGGCTAGAACAATGGACCCCGCAAATGTTGAAACAGTTACAAACGGAGGATGAAACCATCTATACGGTCATTCGCTATCTTCAGCAAAACGGTCCCAAGCCCGTCGTGCAAAGTCCAAATCAAGAGCTTGTAACCTTGATGAAACAATGGGAGCTACTTCAGTTGCGCGATGGATTACTCTATCGTGAATTTCACGATAACATCGGTACGACCTCATTACAACTGGTTGTTCCAAAGGCCATACGTTTCGAAATTATGCAACAATTGCACAATAATCGTATCTCAGGACATCTTGGAAGAGAGAAGACACTCTCTAAAGTCCGATCCTGTTTTTATTGGCCTGGTTTAACAACAGATGTCACTCGCTGATGTCAAACATGTAGTGCTTGCGTAAGAGCAAAGCCTGGGCCCGGCAAAGGAAAATCTCCCATGAGTCACTGTACAGTTTACGCTCCACTTGAATGCATAGCTGTCGACATAATGGGACCACTATCGACAACGGATAACGGTAACGAATATATAATGGTCGTGGGTGATTATTTCACCAAATGGAAAGAGGCGTATGCGATCCCAGACCATACCGCGCAGACCGTGGCCGACAAACTCACAACCGAATTTATCTGTCGCTTCGGTAGTCCATCACGCATCCACACTGACCAAGGGAGGGAGTTTGAATCTGCGCTCTTCGCAGAACTTTGCAAACTCTTAGGGATAAATAAATCCCGTACGACGCCATACCACCCGCAGTCCGATGGAATGATTGAGCGGTACAATCAAACGGTTCAGTCTATGCTGAAAATGTACGTCAATGAAAATCGATCAGATTGGGACGACCATCTGCCATATGTTATGATGGCATATCGAGCCGCCGTACACGAAACAACAAAGTGTACACCAAACAGATTAATGTTTGGCCGTGAAATTTCACTTCCGTTAGACGTTATCGCTGGATGTCCCGACACCAATGACATCGAATGTCCAATACGATATGTCGAATGGGTAAAGGATGCATTACACAGAGCGTACGATTTCGCTTTTGATAACAGTCAATCTAGCTTCCAACTCCAAAAACGGTATTACGATACCAAATTAAAGACAAGAACGTTTGAACACGGACAGCTAGTTTGGTACTGGTATCCACCGATTGCAAACCAAAAACTCGGACGCGGTTGGACCGGACCCTTCGAAATAACAAGGAGGTTCTCTGATATCACTTATCAGATTACTTCTACGGAAACGGGAAAATCTAAAACCGTTCACGTAAATAATCTCAAGCCTGTCGTAGGTGATGGTGTCCATAATGAATTGATGAGCGATTCAAACGCTCACGCGCCGCAAACTGAGACTGGAGAAGAGGTTGTCACCGTAGAACAAGAGCGTACAATACCGGAACAAATCCCAGACACTGAATCTATTATTAGTTTTCTATTCACCATAAACCACCTAATACAGACAACATTACCCTATATCTCCAATATCATTTATTGGCGTTAATACCAGGATACTGGTAGGTGCGATGCATATTTCTGAGGTGCCATGATTTTATTTTATTTTATGTATATTGCACATTAACATAATACCATGGGCCAAGAGGCTTTCGGTGATGTGCAAAGGATACATGGATATTTTTTTATATACCATCGGATGGTATAGCCATTGACTAGTCAGATATTTGGTATAGGAAGCACAGGGCTTCGATCGGCACAGTCTGTATAATCTCACCTTCAGTTTTCCTTCCGTGTGAGGCCAGTATAAATTCACAAATTATTGATCATTCATTTTCTATTTCCAGAACAATGGACGAATATTTAGACCCTTTGGATTATGGGGAGGATGATTTGAACAGTGACCTGAACACTGTTTCGGATATAGCGAGGCAAAATTCAGAGGATTTGAGAGTGGCTGAAGCCGTGTTAGTCGAAGACCTCCGCCACCGACTTGACACCCACCAACATGTGGAAATCGTATACTCGAAGCATATGGACTGTCCAGTAGATGGATGTCGTGTGAGAAGGTTCGCTTCCAAGGGAGGGTTCATGCGGCACTGGAATGAGAAACACATTCCAACTGCCATCCAGTATCACTGCAGTGTCGTTGGGTGTATAATAACTTGTAAAAGAAGGTATGATATGAAAATCCACATGAGGGACCTACACTACCAGAGGGATGACAGAATGATAGAACAGATGACCGACAAATGTTATCGTTCCGTAATGGAAAACAAGGGATTTCTTAACCCTGGCTATTTGGAATTCAAAGGGAAGTCAGCTGTTTCATCCTCTGTCTCTGCTTCACCATCCGTTCCGCCAACAACAACTTCAGTTTCATTGCCCGGCTTACATGTTTCCACATCATCATCCAGTACAGTCAGTATAGACAGAAACTGTACTACAGCATCTGTTCCATCTACCAGTCCAGCTTCTGTTGGGATTTCTGCAAGTTCTATATCATCATCTTCTCCTTCTGCAACACGGAAACGTCGTCACAGTGTCACTCCAGATACTGCCATTGTTCTATCTACAGCACTTGCTTCTTCCAAGGATTCGCTCCCTAGCGACAACACAGATTTTGAAGTTATCATACCACAGAAGGAACCGTCATCCGTCAGCTCTTCATCATCATCCAACCAGAGGATCTCTCTAGGTGACTATCGCCTACGTGAGAGAAGTCCCCATTCATCGTCTGATGTCAGGACAGTTGATTTATCCTCTTCTTTCGGAATCCGTGCCACCACTGACAGTAGTAGCCAGACCTCAAGTCGGGACTACGTACCTTTCACTCTTCCACCAATTCCGAATTCTCTTGATGAACTTGAAGGATACATTCTGTGGCTATGTCTGTGCATGGACCAGTTAGGACGTCAGAGGGAGGCCGCCAAACAGAGACTGGAGGAGCTTCGCGCTGAAGGAGGACGACTTGAGAGAGAGAGACAAGCGCGTCGACAACTTGAGGCTGAAAACCGACGACTGAGAAGAGAACTTGTTGAGGCCAATTGGAGGGACAAATATACATTTCCAGAGTTATAGACATTCTCAATCGCGTTCCGTATTTACGTGATGGACATTTACTTGTGTATAGGACAATATACGCAATTTAATTCTATTTTTTATTTATGTAATTGTTGATAAATTTGTTTTACTGTAAGAGCGATAAAATATATACACATACAAACATATATATACATGGTTTACTATGAAACGGGTATGAGTTTTAAGTTAACTTGAAATTTGAATAAATTTTGGAAAAGTTTTTTTCTAAATTAGTAAATGTCATTGTTGAATTGATAATTGTTTCAAATTATTCCTCAGGAATTTATTATTATTTTTTGTTGATATTTTGCTTGGCAATTTTAACATTGTTGGAAATAGAGTTATTATGTATGAAATAGTTATCTTTGTTTACTTAACTAGTCACTTATTTACTTAACTAGTCATATTTGTGAGACTAATGTGCATTTTACATTTTCTCGTCCTTTTGTTAGGGTATATTGCATTAGTGCAATGTCACAGAACATTGCACAGTAAAATATAAGTTACATTATTCATGGCATATTATACTCTTATACAATAAAACCTCATATTGACCTAATCAACAGGCTAATTGTAAATATTATTACCTCATGGTTTTTGACTTGTGTAATATATGCAAGGATTTCTCCATTGGTTGCATTTCTGTCCAATAGGATTTTAATGCCTTCCTTAAAGTTTGTTACATCAGGTCTGAAAATACAAATTTAAAACAAAATGAATATCTCAATTATACTGCAATATTTGAATGTTTCTAAATCTCATCTATTCCAACAAATTCTTGAAGTCCTCCATGTTTTTGGATAGGAAATTTTGTTAAATATCACAAGAAATCTACCATTTTCAATTATGTTGAAAAGACTCAGTAAGTAACATCATAATTACATCACAGTGAATATCTTTTAACTCAAATAAATAAAATCATTTAATCCTCATTATAATTTTGACCACATTTCAGGAAGAAAAACAGCTTTGTTTTCTGGGGCAAAATAGGGGCTTATAACACCCACTCCATAAAATTCAAACATCTTGGACCACACTGTTTGAATTAATGTAGCATTACACCCAGCAGCAGATATATTTCTGGATGATAGCATATAAATGAACCCTTTTTTGTACTAGACCGATATGCAATGCCAGATAAGCTAGCTCATGAAGGAAGTCGTTCTACTTCTCTTTTCACATAATTCTGACTCCAGACCAACTAGTCTTTGCTCTTACTTCTAAATGCTGCATGTAGTCCAGTGGTTGTTGTTGTTTAATAAGTCAATTATTGTTATTTGTCCACCATTTTTGCAATAAATTAGGTCAATTGTCGTGTTTTATATAAAGTTTCCCATTTTGTATTTCGGGCCTTTTACAGCTTCCGTATGGACTCATTGTTGAAGGTCGTAATGGGACCTGTAGATGTTTAAATTATACTGTCATTTGGAGGGTAGCTGTCTCATGGACAACCATGCCACATCTCCTATTTTTATATGCTTAGAAGGGAAGCAGCATATACCAATTTTATGTCTTTGGTTTGACTCTATAGGGGATCACCCCCACAACATTTTGCATTCAAGCATGCTAACCATTTCACCATATAGGCAGTTTGGAAAACATTGTGATTTAAAATTCAAGGAATTTACTCAGTAGTTGCTCTCTTTGCAATCCTTAGTTGTCTTCTTGCTTCAGCAGTCCATTCAGATTTCATAAAGCCGTGATCACTAGATGCTGAAATAACATTGCTGTCATCAATAGCTAGTAGTGTCCTACTCCTGAAATGAGAGTCAGTTGCCTCCCTTTTCCTTCGTCTTGTCAAATAATAAGTTGATGGACAGTTCTTGGCTATTGCTGAGTAAGTCAGAACTTCGAATGTTGCACAGACTCCTGGGAAGGGAGGAACTTCACATGCTCTAAAAGCAACTGAGATATAAAAATGTTTGTCGTCTTCATCATCAAAGGTGACATTAAGCTGGAAAGCTGTGGCCACAGATATTTGCTCTGTTGTCCCTGAAATGAAGGTATTGGTGAAAGGTTACAACCATATGTACACATAAGTTTAATCAACTACCTAGACCACATAGCCATCCAGTTCCTCTCAATTTTGGTGATTTTTGTGGTTCACACAATAATTTTGTCATGACTTTCGCAAGAATGATAAACTGACTGAATGTATATAGCTTAACTCTAAATATTTCCTGCATGTTCCGGACACTACATATTCAATTAAAGGAAGAAGGAGAATACTGTCAAGTCACACATTATTGTGTTCACTTATTATTGGGATTTTGAATCTTCAATCCAAAATGCAGAAAAAATCAATGGACCACAAGTTTCTTGCTTGGTACAGACAACAAATACATGTACAAATATAAATGTCCTTGGTATAACACAGCAAATGACTGAACTGATGACATCTTGCATGCTACTATTCCATCAAGTCACTAATGTAATAAAAGCTTTGGGAAAAAGTTTTGTACGTCTATCGCTCAACAAAACACATCAGTGGCTTTTTAAAACAAAGATAACAAGTTAGCAATTTGGCTGAACAATTTTGAATAAACTGACTACTACTGGTCAAAAAAAGAAATCATGGGAATATCAATTAGGGAATGTGAAGGATGTTAAATGAATTGCATATCAATAATACACAAACAGTTTGATGTATATTAATACTTTATTTTTTAAATTAAAATACCATGTAACCCATTAAAAATAAAACAGATTTAATAAAGCACCTTACCTTTGCCTTTGCCATGTATAGTAATAGTTCCAGTTTTACGTTCTATACTCCACGTCATGTTAGCTGACCCACTACAATCTGTATCAAACTCCAGTCTAATTTCAGTATTCCTGACTCCTGGTAAATAGTCTATAGCCAGACAACAGGCCACTGCTGTACAGTCCCATTTCATTTCACAACTTTCATTCCCCAGAGTCGTCAAATTCACGCCCAGGCAGTCTAAAATGAAGATATATTAAAATCCATTATTTATCCATAGGTATTAATTAAAACAATGCATGTCTGATCTTATTTTCAACAACTGCTGACCCTAAAACACTATAATGCTTTGCAAAAAACCTGGTATGTGTTGTATGAATTTTCCTTTTCTTAACTTGAAATAACCATTCTGTGATTAATTTGACAAAATTGAGTGAATGGTTTTCATAGTGTTATAAATTTCAAAAGTTATGTAGCTCATTTGTCAATTATTTAAAGGATAATATAAATCTAAAACTAGCTAGTCGGACACTTGTGATCTTTTTTTAATTATATGATGAGAAGAAACAAAACCATAAATAATCCAAAAATACAATTTTCTTGGTTTTGGGCTGTAGCAGAAAATAGACATGCATTGTATATTTTGTCTTTTAAACAACTACATCGCACATATACTTGTTTAAATACAATTTTTTTCAATTACAATTCAATTTGATCAATCAATGACGATCATTCCAACTTCAGTTTCACTATGACCAGAGCGATAACTTCAAAGTTTCAGTTTAACACCTATTTCAGCTGTAAAAGGAATTCGAAGATACCAAAGGGGCAGAACAAATAAAGAAAAAATAAAGACTTTATTTACAAGATTATTCCTTCCATCATTAAAAAGATAGATAGGAAGTACTAGAAGATATTTGTATTACTGATATTTAAGTCTGATATATCAGAATGAGACCCCTTCAATCCTTTAAATCAACATTACAGAAGGTTCTCATACAGGCAGTTTCATCACTGGTGGATATTTCAACTTCAATTTTACTTTAACTAAAGTGATAATTACACAGTTTTCTTTAGTTAAAGATCTATTTTATTTAAAAAAAAATATTTCAAATACTTTATTTACAAGATTTTATTTCCATAATCAAAAAGAAAGATAGGAAGTACTAGAAGATTTTTGCATTGCTGACATTTAAGTCTGATATATCAGAATAAGACCCCTTCGTTCCTTTAAATCAACATTACAGAAAATTGTTATCACTTGTAATAGTACAGGCAAATTTTTCTTACAATCAATGGCTTCTGTTGTTGTTGTCATGGTCGTTGTAGTTGTCATCATGGTCGTGGTGGTCTCCATTGGAGTTGTTGTCATTTCAACAGTTGTTTCATTCCCTGTTAAATCATCAGTAAAATTTGTTGTTGCTATGGAAACCATGGTAGTAGTAGTTGTCTCCATTACTGTGGTTGTCGTGGAAACAGTTGTTGTTGTCGTGGTTTCTATCATGGTAGTGGTTGTAGTCATGTCTTCTGTTGTTGTTATGTTGGTAGAATTTTCTGTTGTCATCATTTCTGTTGTTGTTACTATGGAAACATTTAAAAAGTTTGTAAATAGTATTTTTACTTTCATTTTGTATCTTCACACACATATTAATATACAATATTAGGTCAATGTTTGAAAAATATCGACTTTTTTGTATGAGGCTAAAATACTGGGGAAGGGTGAGGATTACCGAGCCCTTCAACAGTTTCCTGCCAAATACAAAACAGTTAATGTTTTTCAGACATTGATCTAATATTGTTTTTATAATGCAGCTATAAAAATATTTAGATAACTACAGAATTATTAAATTAACTGTTTACCCAATAATTAAACTTCTTCTGTCCCCCAATGAGGCCCTGGTTGTAAAGCAAATGAAACTGACATTGTACAAAATATCACTTTATTACTATATTTAGGAAATATAGCCAACAGGAAATGGTCCAGCTGCAGTACAAATATATATATTGTACAATGTTATATGATCAATATGTTTTTACTCTTTTTTATTGTTTGTTTCAGTACAGATTCAGACCACTCAGTCATATCATGACAGTAATTTTATTTTAAATTTAAGGTTGAATGGAGGCAGAGGCTGGTGTGCATGCCCAAAATAAACCATACCATATATAGCTTTTCAAATCAATCTTGATAAAAAAATTTCAAAATAAGCTTTCTCAATAAAGATTTTTCAAATTCAGCAATTAAGATGAACAGATTTTCATACAAATGGTGGGATGAAGTGACTTACTTTCTTCAATAAACAATCCACTTCCATTGAAAAAGTAACAAACATCTGGCTGCCAGAAATCCAGACTCAGACCTAAAATACAAGATTATAATTTCATTCTGAAGAGGAACACATTAGACACATTAGTTGAGCTCATGAATGTTTTTGTATCATGTAAAATACACTTAAACTTTTTATTAGATTTCAATTTTTCAACAAGAAAAAAAACACATAGATGGTCATTGGTTGACTATAGCAATATGAAAAATGCAAGAGCATGCCATGTGCTTAGGAGAGAAGCGGTAAATGCCAATTTTAATGTCTTTTTGTTTGACTCATGTGCAGATCATCTATGACCTCTTGCTTTTTAGGTAAATGTTTTAAACTAGGTATATATAATCTATAAAAGTGTGATTTAATTCACACACAAACACAAAACAACACCGTTCCTCCTAAAACAACCCAAACTAACCCCTATACTTTTCTAGGTAGCAATTATTCTGGTTGAATTCGGGGGGGGGGGGGAGACAAATTGGACTGTGGTTGAATTCTATCTTCACAGGATTATTTAAACTTACCATCAAAGGGGAGAGAATCTGAAATACTGGTACTGCAGTCTGGGTACCGTATACTGGTATCCTCTAAAACTGAGAACTCCAGGTAACAGGAACTGCCATTACTGGACTCAAAACAGACCTTCAGGTTGACATCCATAACATAAACCTTTTCTGTAACCACATGGTTTATCATAAACCTAATAAAACAAAAGGAGTTGTTTTTTTTCCCAGTGGTAAAAAAAGAAACAAAAATAAGTTAATGTGATATGTGAACAAGAAATGATATTGTATGATGCAGACTTTAGGCCACTTTTCCCTGATGAAATGTAACTGTATTTAGGGACCTATTCAAGTTTAAAGTGAAAGTGACAGCAGCCCAGTTTAAATTGGGTTTTTGACAAACACTGTCAAAGAAAATTTTGAGCTTCAATTGCTGGAAAGAATCAACAGGAACCCAGTTTATCCAAGGCCCTGTTTAGACTGGTTTGGCTGTAGCCATGGTATAAACATCTTCCTAAGCTGATTTTTCATGGATCCTTTCAGATTTGCACCCTTAAGAACCGGGTCCCCTGTAGTAAATGAAGGTTACTTGGATTTTCAATTAAACCATGTTATTCAAGCATTAAATGTAGGACAAACTGATCCCATTTTGCAGGTTCTGTATTTGAATGTATTTTTCCTTTGGAAGAGAAACTTAACATGAACATATGGATATGTACATGCCTATGACACTGGTGTTTATAGTCCCCAATTACATCAAACTAAAGTGGAACACTTACCGTAATTACTCTAATTTTTCGACACTTTTCAAATTTCAGAGATTTTTTAATTTTTAAAAAATTCTAATTTTTCGACACTCGAGTAAAATCGGTAAAAAAATTTCCAAGATCGATGTTTTGGGGTCAAAAAATACCCAAGCTAATTTTAAATGAAGTTGTAAAAACTCAGTTGTTTTTTGTAGTTATGCATGTCATTGTGTTATTTCGTGAAGTTATTCCTTTCAACCAATCAAACAAACAGTTTAAAACCTCTGGTCAAACCACAGTTTTACTGAGCACATTGACCAGGTTTAGTAGACATGTTTTCATTGAGACACTGTTTTAAGTGTTAGCTTTCAGTGATGGATTTCATAAAGAATCATTATTGTACAAATGAATGTAAGTTTTTACGTCACAATATTATTCTGACTTTTATGTCAGACACTTACGATCAATTTCAAACTTAAAATTTTTTGAGAAATTCATTCCAATTCTTGATTTTTTTTCTTCTGATGTTTGTTAACTTCACATGATTGGTAGAAAACAAAAGATTGTTATTTTTATTTTGGGCAAATGACCATGTTCATATAATATCTGTTTGAAAACCCATTCTGGATTTATCTATATTTACATGGCTTTTAGTGTAGCATATAGTTATTACTTCCCTTGTATACAATTTAATTATTAACGGGGTTTGAACACCTCCAATATTTCAGATATATTTAAATTGAAAATTTTAAATGTAGGAAACGAGATATTTTATACATGTACCATTCCAACAATGGGGAAAAGATGTGGAATCATATTTCTTCTAAAATATCTGTCTTATTCGTATGTTCAAAATGTAGAGTAGATTCTGAGCCAGTTCTAATTTTATGGAAAGTAAGGACATTAATTAGATGTCAGAATATGATAGAATGTGATAGTCTACTTTACTCAGCCCAGGATGTAAAAAAATATTGTGAGCTGAGTTCTAGCAAAAAACTCAATCATTTCCTATCAAAATCATTTCAACAAAATTTGAAGCATTATCAGTGAGAAAGCAAGAAACTCAATTCAACTGAGGATTGCAGAATAGTGTAAACATAGTTTTGCTAGGATAACATTTTGATATAAGGCTTATTACATGCTTATTTTATAAAAAGCTATTAAGACTGAGAGTTATTTTGTTACAGATTCTTTATTTTTTATTATATATTATAGTTATATTTGAGATTGATTTTATATCAAAATATTCCAACATATTGTTATTTTTATACCTTTTCATACATATTATTTTTTTAATTTAGTATTTAGGTGCTTTTTATACCTTTCATAATAGTGTTTTTTGTTTTGTTTTTTTATGCATTTAGTGTTTTGACCCTTTTGTGCCTTTTTATAGTAGTGTTTTTATGGTTTTGTTGTAATTTGCATTTAGTGCCAGAAAACCACTGTACATTAACAAGTCATGTGAAGGCTTCTGTTTACATATCAAACATTTTTATAAATGGCCCACATAGATTGGCATTAATAGGTGGCTATTCTTGCCATTTTATATGATTGAACTCTTGACTTTTTAAAATAATACATTGTACATTGATCATAACAATTTACTCCCTTTATTTTGTAATAAAGAGAAAACCATTGCAAAATGACATTTCTGTTTTGTATGAACTGTTCCCTGTAGTTAACTGGAAAATATTTAAGTACCAGTCCATATAAAAATCATGCAGGAGGTGATTCATTCATATCAAAAACACACCAAACTTAAACTTGTTTAGAAGTCGAGACTACTTTTGTATACATAACCAGCCTTTGTTTACCATTTGGGCCCTGTACTTTTGAGGTAAAAATTACAAAGAATGTACATGAAAACAACCATTTGCAAGAATTATCATTCTAGATTGAGTTAATTTCTTATTTCTTAGAGGTATATTTGTATGATTTTCTCAAAAGTTATCATATGATGTATGAATTCTGAAAAATCAACTACTGATTGGTGGGTTTTTCCACACCATGTATCACTTCATCATTGATATTGCATGACTACTACTACTTAAGTGGTTGAATTAGTCAAACTGATGCTATGTATCCTTTTTTCTTTGATAGCTTACAATATTTTATCCTCTCATGCCAAATCTCCTATTAGTTGCAACAATGACAACCAAATTTCAACTCACAGTATAATTGCCTTAAATATATTAAGTTATTAAAAGATGCCACAAAAATAGGCAGGTTAACAGTATTTGTTAATTAGAA
Organism: Geukensia demissa; assembly: GCA_034783895.1. Taxonomy (NCBI): domain Eukaryota; kingdom Metazoa; phylum Mollusca; class Bivalvia; order Mytilida; family Mytilidae; genus Geukensia; species Geukensia demissa. Next base: position 750 of record JARWCS010361277.1, on the reverse strand, counting down.
AAATATTAAATCCATGACAACCAATTGGTGCATAAAGTTGATTAAAATTATCTAATTTGTCATTTTTTTTCTCTAATAATGTATTTGTGTGCTGCTTGGTATCAACATGATCAATGTATTAGGAAATATGTGTGGTCAGTAACTGAATATTTTTTAATGTATGACCATACTTCATAGATAGATTTTATAACAGTGAATATCTAAATGATAATACCAGTTTTATGAAGTGGCCGTTGTCATGTTATTTATGAGATGTACTGTTAATTTTGTTGAGTTTCTTTATCCATGACAAAATGCATTTTTAATCAAAGTCAAATTTACAAGTGCCAACTTAATCTGACTTATTCCTTCTTCAATATCTGTTGTTATGGTAATTTTTTGTTGTCAAAATTTTTATAGCATCAGTGCTATTTGATGTCTTATGAGTAATATTTGAGTTAGTGCTTTTATTTCCAGTTGATTTATATATACATATGTTTAACCTTAATTGGTCCTCAGTAATTATATACATACAGATGAATGTTTTCTTCAGTTTTAAAACATTTAAATGAAATGTTTGATCCATTGGAGTTTAAATACCATTTATAAATTTCATGTATATATGCCTGCAAAACTTAAAAGTCTACACGCAACAATACATCATGTACTGTGCTCTATCTCTAGATACGCTGATGTGGAAAGGCATCACCCGGTCACCGAAAGCTATATTTTTATATAGCCTAGGTGGCCGAGTGGTCTAGGGCGCTGGAC
>JARWCS010361266.1:0-10615 GCA_034783895.1 Geukensia demissa | reverse complement strand
TACATAGGTGTAAAATGAAAATTATTATTAGAAAAAATATAGGGTGGCGCTTAACTTTTGTCGGACTGTATATTTTGCTAACTTTTTGAATCGGATCTATATAACCTTTTACTGCGATGGGTTGAATGTACGTGGATTCGGTATGGTAAACTTAAAAAGCTTTTCGATACGGCCAATCAATGCGAAGCGTGTGAAAGATAAGGAACCGACAAATTTTGGAAATCTTCCCTTAAATAAATCCAATTACAAATGCACCTAGCAACTGTTCAATACATTGGGAACCTAAAGGAGTAGTATGATGAAATCAGCCTATAATTATTTAGTCTGTAAACTTCTATAAATTATGCGGAATCCGGAAGATCCGTTCATTTCCTGGCTTCTGAGAGTTTTTTATTCATTTTCGTTACTAACATGGTGATCCGACAATATGTTAAATTACTACTGTGACACTTAAACCATTCAAGTCTGTCCGAAATAGCTGGTACCAATTGCCTTACCATGTACCGGTAATATACAATGTTAAAATGAAAAAGGCTGGACTTACTACAATTATTAATAAAAGTATTTATTTTATGGGGCTTACCAAATTAAAACACGTCTAATTCTCATAATGTTCATGTTAAGGTCCCATACTCTTTAAAAAATTTAATGACAGAAAATTATTAAAGCATACATGAAAATCGTGGAAATAAGTTTCGAAGCTGTCGCAAAGAAGATAATCATCTGCAGTCATCTATATATGAACTATTACTCAAAGATTTAATAATACATATAATAATATAATGGGAAGGGGGTTTGAAAGTTATTTAACATCCTACACAGCAAAATTAATGCTCTCAGTCGGACGGCTTATAATACAATAGAGACTGAACATTGAAGTATAAATACCTGATTGATTTAAACCAGACCAACTGTCGCAATTGAAGCCCATGTAAAAAGCCATAGGGGAGTTTTGTGACGTAAACTTCGTAAACCTACTAGTATCAATTTAATTCCTCTAATTTTGCTGGGTTTGATGGGTACAGAAAAATATTTTAAGACTATCCAATCACCCCGCAGACCAGTAGGTCTACTATAGAATTTCGCAAAACGTTGACGTCATAATTACGAACGTCACTGTTCTTCCTGCACAGATACAGAAATACAAATGTCTTGAAAGAACGTCATGCGTTTTTCCATCATTTTACTCTGCTTGGTGTAAGTATTCTTTGTCGAATAGGTATGTTTTTTGGCCAACCTCTGCTTTGGGTACGGAAATACGTAGTTACCTAAAAACAATATCATTTTGTCAAATTTTATTCTTTTTTTGCAACTTCGCCACAGTCACGCATAACTGTTAAATTTAAAAAAAAAATATGCTTCATTCCAATTATTTGAAGAAACTTATTTTAGTTGTGAATGTGCTGTAAAGTTAATATTGCCTCATGAAGTTTTGACAAAATCTTTGTGGTATGACATGCTTCAACCCTGTACCAAATCAGACTATCAAGTCCGTATGTTGTTCTTTTGTTTCTCTTGCATCTCATAGACAATTAATTTTCAAAGGTAACAATTGTCGGCTAAATAAGTATACAATGTAAAATGTGAAACATAAAAACAACATTCACGGAATTACAGGTTCCTGGCTTGGCACATGCACAAAAATATGTGGAGTTATTAATACTCTACCCTCCCCCTTACCAGGGACATCGGTGTGACAAACAACATAAAACCAAACATTAAAAAACAACTACTGTCTATAAACCTTGCTCCGTAGAATGGCTTTTTTAATTTCAAACCTTTATTTTAGAAGTATTTTGATAATTTTTGTCAAGAAGTAGAACCCAGTGAGTCGTCCTTCAAATATAAAAGTACTGCTCCCACCACATACTTTTCAACCTCATAAAAACCGTTTTAGATGGGGAATTTCCCATTTTTTTCTTTTTTTCTTTTGTTCTTCTAAAATACTAATTTTTTAAAATAAAATGAAATCAACCAATTATTTTTTTAAAGTGTTGCATTAAGATGAGAAAGAAAGTTTATAATTACATGTTAAGTTATACGTTACTCTATAGGCATCCTTCAGGGCCTTTTGTAAAACCCCGCCAAAAGAGTTATCTCTCTTTTACATTGTAAATCCCATAGAGACTTTTCTTTTGACCCAGTGCATGTACCATTGAAAGTAAAACAAAAATAGTTCTTTTAAGACTCACCAAAATACATATTTGTGCAAATTTGTATTGTGACTAAAAAGTTCATAGAATGCCTTTTATTTATGAAGTGAGGATAACAGACAGTAGTTATGGTGAATATAACATATAATACAAGCAAATCAATTAAAGTGTTACAAAAGTATTGCATTAGAATGTTTCCTATACTACACTGTATATAAAAAATAATATGTCAGATCCTTAAAAATTGCAGATAAGGTCAAATTTTGCAGTGATCAACAATGTGTAATACCAAAAGCTAATGTAACTAATTAAATTTGATGTTTATTATCGTTTTTAAAATGAAATGAATATTGCCTTTTTCATTGCGTAGGTATGGATTTACGGAATCACAGAATACAAAATCAGGTAAAATCTTCTTTAGAAAAAATTACAGCTGTAAGTGTCGGATTAACTGTGGTAAGAAGAGACCATAAGTTTTCGTCTTTTTTTCATGAAAATTTGGCTTGAAAGGAGTAAGGACATTAATACCGGTTATATGAAATATGGTCATAAAAAGGGAACTCTTGCCGTATATGCCTGCAGTCCAATGTTCCAAAAAATGCATTCCGCGTCTCGTAGGAATACGGTTTTCACAACTGATGATACTGCCAGTTGTACCACCACGTTATGCATATAATATATATTTATCCCAAGAAGGAGTTCACTGACCCGTAATTGGTTCTGCGTTTTTTGTTCAGATGTGAAAGTTCTTAAAAGCAATCACTGTTATTTTTTATCAGAGCAGCGAACATCCTTAATGGTGACACGTTAAACCTTTCTGATTCCATTTTTTTAACCCAACCTTATGATTAAAAACAAAATGTTAACAAAATTTCCTAAACAAGCAATATTTGGGACATATTGGTTTACCTTACCCATTGTGTATTAAAACAAGACATTTCAAGTGTTTTGAGGGAAACCTTTTGAAAGAGATTATGTCACAGGATTACAAAATAGGAACGAGTTTCATACGACACCCCTTTGGCTGACGTAATAAGCCTGTACATACATGATGGGGTGTCAAAAGAAACTCTTGCCGTATTGGCATGCTGTCCAGTGTTCCAAAATTCATCATCGTGTTTCTGTTTGACTTTATGTATGAGTAAATAATATCTCTCTAAATGTTGGTAATTACATGTTAGGGCGCATTTGCGAGGTTTAAAAATGTTCATATACGACTCAAAAGTACAATAATGCCAAAGTTATATGTCTCATTAAAATAAGAAGTGTTTAATCTATTATTTTTTTTCTTAAAAACAATATTAAAAAAGAGATAACAATTTCAATTACAAAGAATGCAGTCTGATTTTTCTAATTTGTTTTGTACCGAGTAAATGGGAACGGTGACCCCACATTTTTCTTTTTATTTCTGAAAGTGTTTTATTTATTACAAGCAGTCTTTACAATTTTTACAATTTATATTTTAAAAATCTTTCTGATACTTATCTATCCATTCGCAAAATGTGTTTTTCAATATCTAACATATGTAAAATAAGCTCAATTTTTGCCTGTGGTATATCAAAAACAAGAACGGTGACATTATATATTTGATTTTAGTTTTTTAATTGGCATGATATAGATTACCTTTTTGAAAAATAATAAACAAAAACCTAAGTTTGGAATGTTTTTAGTGATATTTTAACTCATCTAAATGTTTTAAGCTATATGAAGGCAATAATAACGAACCTATTTTCGTTTTGCCCTTTGATTCTTTTCTAATTACAGTGTAATTGAATCGATTTGGTTTCTGAAATTTTATAGAACAGCAAAAGCAAACAACATGCTTACGACCACAGTTCCTTACAGAAGAAGTTTACCAGAACACTCTAGAGAAAGGTCAGCTCGACTTGAGAGAGAAAAACGACTATGTTTACAAGACAATACGATTCGATTCTCCAAAGGTTCTGTTGGGTTGGCAAATGTCGGGCAAAAATGGGATGTTGCAAGGAACAGGTAACGAAAGACGAGGCATCGTGACGGAATACAACATTAAATTCTTATCCAATTCCGGTAACTGGGTGTATCTGAATAATTCCAGATCTGGAAAAGAGGTAAATGTAATGCTCATGTAACATAATATTAAAAACAAATCAGAGGTAAATGTCAACAATATCACAATTGATTTGCTTTCTGAAGTTTAATAGAGGAGGAAGCGAAAGAAAACCAAATGACAGACAAAAGGGGAAAGCCGACAGACACGACAATCTCGAGAACACGAACAAGACGGAACACGACACATTTACACATAAAACTAAAAACACAAAACTATGAACAATGCAAATCCATAAAAACTGTGGGTGAACTCAGAAGATTCGAATATGGGGTCCTGAAAACGTTAAAAAGGTTTTACCCATTGTAAAGTATCCATATATTAAGACTTACACGCGCTATGACTTCAGAGTGTATTTTAAGAAAAAAATATCGTCATGCACAGTATTTTTTTTTTTACGAAAAGCGCGTATCGTCAGTCAACGGCTTTTTGTATATTTTTTTATATGAAATCGAAATAATTCACCGCAGCCATAATTTCCTCTGATTTTACCATGGCTCTTGCTATCGCTTACGATAAAATTGACTTTTGTAAACAACTCTAACTCATGGTAAAACGGTAATAATGGCTGCCGTGAATTATTTCTTGATAAAAAAAAACAAACCACATGCTTGCGACCACAGTTCGTCACTGAAAAAAACTGATAAAAATTATAAAAAGAGGTTTTTGCCAGGTGTACATTTCAAATATTAAATATACGATTTGGACTCTTTGCCTTAATGAGCCTTTTCCCGCCTTTAAGTCACCTGACCAAAGGGGTACATTTAGTGCCGGCATTTTCCGTCCGCCATCCGTCCATTGTCGTCCATTTTTATCAAAAACCTTTTCCTTTAAAACCGCCTGACCATTGGTATCAAACTTTGCTGGAATGGTTAGTGGCCCTCTTTCAAAATTAAATCTTGCACTTCCGTCAACGGTCAACTTAAAAGGTTCACCGTTACTAAAATGGAAACCAAAGGCTATTGAGAGCCTGTATCGCTCACCGGGCAAAATGATGCTATGGTAGAGAGGTGCACGTACATGATATGAATATTATTGACCTCATCCCTTTTCTGCTGATCAATTCTGTTAACTTTGTTTATAGTTCATCAGTATTTATTGTAGTTTTAAAGATAATAATCTAAGGGTCCTATGTTCAAAAAAGACGTTTGAGCAATGGTTTTCATAATGTCTGGCAGAAATCAACAGACAAAATACCCAAGGTGAACCACCAAAAGACCCTTATGGCTTCCTCAATAATTTTAGTAGAGGTTATTCAAATGACCATTCTTTGCAGCAATATATTCAATTGGCTCAATGGCTGGTAACAAGAAGATTTAAAAAGTTTTAGCCAATCAGTACATATCATTAGATTCGGTAAAACACTATCAACTCAAAATGCATGCCAAGGTCATTTGCAATTGGCAAATAGTATTGCACGTGATAAGGTTTAATTTGTCAGTTACATGACCAAAGTAGGTGGTTCTCTCCGTGTACTCCGACTTCTTCCACCAGTAAAACTGACCGCTGCGATATAACTGAAATATTGTTGAAAGTAACGTTAAACCCCATTCAAACTAACAAACAAACAAAAACAATTGGCAAATACATGAAAGGTCTGACAAACTTAATTCTGTCCGAGTTCATTTTACTATATACTATAGACCGTTAAGATATTTCTACTCTTTATACTTCTTTACCTCATACACTTATTAAGGAAAAGTTTTCTTATCTCGTTAATTGGTCTTTAAAAAATCTGACCGTTTATATATTTGTTGCAATAAAAACCCTTTCCTTTTTTAGCGATAAACCATACAATAAATGTACAAAATGGACATCATCTGATATGTATAAAACAATCATGATAATACATTTTGTATTTATGTACCATTAGTTTACACGAATAATCGGCAGATAGTTGATATACTTATTGGCAACAACTGTGCTGCCCTTTTCGAAGTTTGCTTCTGTTTGTTATTAATCACAATTTACGGCAAACATTACAATAAAAATTCAACGAGATTTAATTGATCGGTTCAGAAAGCCATTAGATATTTGTTGATGTTTTAGCTTGAAACAACCCAGAATTTCAGAAATCAGCCAAAAGAAAGTTTATCCAAAAGAGGATACTTTAAATAAATCAAACATCACTCAGGTTTATACGAGTTGCTTACTCTTATGTATTTCGGATGCTTGAATGTCTGTTGGAAAGGAACTGTTTTCATCTTTTTACAACATTGTAATTTGTAAAATTCCCATTTGGTCCATAAACGAAACTAGAGATTCATAAAGTTTTTTACTGATCTTTTTGGCGTGTCTGATGAACGTTAATTCAGAAAAGCGCTTAACACGCAGTTCAATTTGACTTTGAATATTTGTTATGAATGTATAAAATATGCGGATTGTGTCTTTCTGTCATATAAACCTTATTCTTTGTTTTAAAGTTTCTCTCTTCGAGCTGTTGTTTAATTTAAGAATGCTCTTATTTATTTTCGGGTACTGAAATGTATAATGGAAAAATAGAGTTTACATTTCCCATTTGGTCCACGATAAAATAGAAATTCATGAAGTTTTTTGACGTAGCTTCCTATTTTGGTCCCTTGCATGTCTGATGAAATTATATCCAGAAAAGTGCTTTACAGGCAGTTAAATTTGTGTTTGAGTATTTGTAATGAACGTATTAATGGATTGTGATTTTTGCTTATATTCTATATTCGTTCCATTAAATATTATATATCGCAGTTTTTCTCTTCTGCTGTGTGGAGGAGGTAAAAGGATTCCCCTTGCTTAGTTGTATGCTCTTATTTATAATCGGATACTGGAATGTCTGTTGGCAAGGAACTAATAACATTTTTCAACATTGTTATCTGATTTTCTTATTTTGGCCCCTAGTTAGTGTGATGAAGATAATTCCGGAACTTAACACTCAGTTAAATTTAGCTTTAAATATTTGTTACGAACTGATGTAAGATATTGATTATGTCTTTGTGGCTTATATTCCAAAGCCTTTTTTTTAATATTATACAGAATTTTTCTTTTTGCTTCTTGGAGGTCGTAAAAAGCTTCGGATTTGGAATGTATGCTGGAAAATACAGTTTACATCTTTTCAATATTGTAACTTGTAAAATTCCTATTTGGTCTATGAATGAAAATGGAAATTCATAGTTTTTGACTGATCTTCTTGTTTGTTCCGTAGCTTGTGCATTGCCAGGAAATATCTAATTTATTTGTCCAATCTTCAGAAACGGGTGAGCATGTCGCGAGGCTTCGCCGAACGTTTTTTTCCCATGTCGCAGCGAGTACTTTTTATTTTCCGACAATGTACACGTATTGTTTTTATCCTGCAATGGATAACACTCACCAGTGACTCGCGCTTGGTGTCGCCGCTGCGCTATAAGGTTTTTGTTTTGTGACGTCGCTTGTTTTGAGAAAATCCACACACTAGGAACAATTCTCAAACATGCGTCAACTGAGAAATTTTCCCAGAAATTCTGACGTCACAATGCAAAAAGACCTGATATTTCAGTAGTGACACCAAACTAGGGGTCACCAGTGAGTGTCATCCATTCCTAACATTGATTTGGTTAGGAAATATGGTTGAAATATTCATAATACAACATTCATGTCGAACCGTAAGGTTCTTTACGTAATTACAGCTGATTTATTACGGAAACCTACATTGTATATGCTACCATAGTATAAAGACCTAAGTTCTGTTTTTCATTGTTTTGCCTCACCAAGGGGGTGTAATTTTACCATTTTGATATGAAAAACAAACAAATAAAAGTAAAAATTAATGTTAATGTGCTGAAATATTAAGAAGAATGTATCTCAAAAGTCTCAAAACTCAATTGTTGATTACACTTTATGCAACAACCTCAGATATATACAGGCAGTAAAGGTGTATGATTTCCATCTATATACATGTACAATCAAAGCTGTTACAATTTTATATTTGTTTGTGTCTTGAGCGGGCAGGAGTGTATGATTACTACTGCCAGCAATAAAAGGTCGCCGTCGGAGCAACTATATTCCAGAAATGAAAAATTTGCTGGTGCATTTTTTAACTGATTTATTTCGTGTTCTGAAAAGTATGATCGTCTTTCATTATTGTTTATTTTTTTTGTACTCATAACGCTCATGTGACGATTTTCAAACGTCGAATGTATAGCGGTTTCCATGATGTGACTTGTCAGATATATTAAAACATAAAAATGAAAAATCATTATTTTGCAGATATTTACATCCCTCGGCAATCTTGCTCAGCCGGATACAGTTACAAAGATTGAGCTTGCGGATCCCATTACGACTATGGCATTACGAGTGTATCCTCAGTTGTGGGATGGCGTACCTTTCTTTAAAATCACAATGAGTTTGTGTGAACCGAAGTTTATGACAAATAATACGACAAGTGTTCATGAACCCGGAACAAGCATTGGCACTGCGAAATCTTTGACCCTCAAATCGCAGAATCATAAAGCAAAACCAACCGGCAATCAGACAATCCATTCTGATCAAACTAAAACCCATTCCCATACTAATGATATAACGGCGACGAATAGAAAAAATATGACACATATTAGCCATCATTCTATAGGAAACAACACAGTGTCTAAGCATGGCCACCGTAATAATCAAAATCCTATGCATAAATTTCACAAATTGAAGGTTCATCGTCACAAGGATCGTAATGGACGTCGTCATCACAAGAAGCTTCTTCATCGTCACAAGGGTGGCAATAAACATCACAATTACAAATCCCACAAGAAGAATCATTACAACAATTCAAAAACTGGAGAGTCTAATAAATCTCATCCCATCATAACGCCTAAAAAAACAAAGCCTCATCGTCACAAAGGTCATCAAGGACATAGCCATCATAAAAATCTTAATCGTTACGATGGTCGTCACAGACATCACAATCATACATCCCCACAAACGAAGAATGAAAATGATACAAAAACACAGCCTACTGGACAGCCTTATACAACTCAAACAATCACAACAGCTCGTCAGACAGTGCTTCATCGCAATCATACATTCCACCAGAAGAAAGATGACAATGATACGAAGGCACAGTCTACCGGACAACCTAATACATTCAAGTACAGCACAACGCCTACACAGACGAACTTTTATCGTGACAAGGGTCGTCATAAACATCTCCACAAATCTTTTAAAAAGAAGCTGTATCGTCAAAAAGGTCGCCATCACAAATCCCACCAGAGGAAGCATGAAAGTGTTTCAAAAGCAAAATCCGTTGGACAGACTAACACAACCCAACCCACCAAAAGACCTCAGAAGGCGAGGTTTCATCACAAATCCCAACAGAGAAAGCATGATAATAATACAAAAGCAAAATCCGCAGGACAGACTAAAACAATCCAACCTATTAAAAGACCCCAGAAGGCGAAGCATCATCACAAAGCACACCAGAGAAAACATGATAATAATACAAAAGGAAAGTCCGCTGGACAGACTAAAACAACCCAACCTATTAAAAGACCCCAGAAGGCGAAGCATCATCACAAAGCACACCAGAGGAAGCATGATAATACTACAAAAGCAAAGTCCGCTGGACAGACTAAAAAAACCCAACCTATTAAAAGACCACAGAAGGCGAAGCATCATCACAAAGCACACCAGAGAAAACATGATAATAATACAAAAGAAAAGTCCGCTGGACAGACTAAAACAGTTCAACCTATCAAAAGACCCCAGAAGGCGAGGTATCATCACAAATCCCACCAAAGGAAGCATGATTATGATACTAAAGCAACGTCCACAGGACCGACTAAAGCAACTCAACCTACCAAAATACCCCAGAAGACGACATTTCATCACAAATCCCACCAGACGAAGAATAGTAATGACACAAAAGCAAAGTCTACTAATACATCGATATCCAATACAACGTCTCGACCAGATAACAGACTGATTACCACAGGACCAAAAACTAAACAATCGTCGTCAAATAAAGGTATTATTTGAGCTTTAAGTCAATTATCTTACTTTGTTCGGTTTGTCTTTCCATTTTTATGCTAAATTATTTAATATTTGAAGATGGCAAAATATTTGTTTTCTGGACATGTTACTAGCATTAAATTTAGAGAACTCAAACAACTTTGTATTATCGTTAAGGTTGGGGCCATGTGATAGAATTTGCTACCGTGCAGCCTCAAACAAGTATATGGAATCAGCCCTTTTTATATCACCCAAAGCACATTATTATAAAAACAAATTAACTTTAAAAAATTGTACGCATTTTTGGTTTGGTTTCACTTTCCACTTTCCCCGCTTACAGTTTTTGGCAAGGGTTTATCTGACGTAAAAGACAAATATAAAAGATATACTTACTGGACCTGTGAGGAAATGATTGATGCTGTTTATTTCC